>CAJHQQ010000962.1:12500-127480 GCA_905132885.1 Moricandia moricandioides | reverse complement strand
AGGTTGGAATGAATACGAATGAGATGAAATTTTCACAATTAGTTGGGAATCCTCAAAGCTGAAGAGATGGAATCATCTGTGCAAAAGCCTAAAAACTCCAAGAGTATTGCGTTTACAGCAGATAATGAAAGCGAAAAGTTGCAAGCCAGTCAAGTGAGTTTGAATCAGAAGGTTGAAGATAGTATCAGTTTATTAGCTCAAAATTTCAAAAAAGGCTCTGAAACGTATTGAGAAGGGACAAAATAGAGTATATTCCAATCAAGGAAACGATTCAGGACAAGATTGGAGACGAGACAAGGATAAAGGGAACTTCAATAGTAATAGAGGAGATGTAGGATCTTCAAACAAAAGACGTGAGGTTCAATGTCACGAATGTGAAGGATATGGTCATTACAAATCAGATTGTCCACTTGCAAAACGTAAGGAGCTCAAGTGCAATGAATGCAAAGGCTATGGTCACATAAGATCTGAGTGTCCCAATATATTGAAGAAAAATGATAAATCTCTACTCAGTTTTAGTGATACAGACTATGAAGAGGAAGAAAGTGATGATACTATGCTAAATCTGGTAGCCTTGGTAAGTGAAAAAGAATCTTCTACAGACATAAACGACTCTGAGTCAGATGATACGATGAAATTGACCCTAGAGTTGAGTATCGTAAGCTGTACGATAATTGGGTGAAGATAAGTAATGAAAATCTAGTGCTACTGAAGAGTAAATAATGCTTGAAGCAAAGGTTAATATTCTGGAGATGGAAAACCCATTGGAAATACTACTAAAGCATCTATATCAGAAGAATCCGAGAAAGCATGTGAAGATAAACTAGTGAAGTCTGATGTTACTAAGTTAAATGATCTTGAAGAGAAAGATAACCGACTGGTTGGATTGCTCTCAGAAGAAGAAGAGAAAAACAGGAGTCTAGAACTCAGCTTGAGCGACAACAATAAAAAAATCAAAATGCTAAGCAAAGGTACGAAAGACTTGGATTCACTCTTATCTATGGGACAACCTCCAAAAGTCAACTGGGGTCTTGGTTACAAAGAAGAAAAAGTTGAGGGCATCACAAATGAAAGCAGCACTGGGATTGTATTTGTCAAAGCTCAAACCTCTCCTATGACAGAACATATGAAGGAGGAAAATGTTGTTGCACCAACAAATATCACTGAAAACATTAAGGAAACAGTATACAAAGGGCGAAAGTTCAGAGGAGGTTGTTACTCATGTGGAAAGTTGGGACATCGTGCTGAATATTGCTTCGCGAGAATCAACAACATACAACTAGCATGGAGACATGGTAGATGCTACATTGAGCCAAAGTATTTTGGAAGTTTCTGGATAGCTAAATCTGATCTTTACCATAAAAGGGATAATCACGATAGTGAGTCTGAGTTTGATGTTATCTGCAATTCTGCTCAAATATTTCAAGAAACAGAAACAAGACTTGAGTCAGTTTCTAGGCTTTCATGGATTAAAGATAATACAGAAGTAGGTAAGATAGGAAACGTGACCTACATGACTTCAGAACATCATAAGCAAGAAACATCCTGGTACTTTGACAGTGGATGTTCTAGACACATGACGGGACAACAACAAATTCTATCCTCATATACAGAGTTGAGTGCAGGAAATGTCACTTTCGGTGATGGTGGAAAAGGAAGAATTAGGGGTGTTGGTAAGATTAGTGAAGACAATCATCCAGATCTAATCAACGTCTAATATGTAGAAGGATTAAAGGCTAACTTGATCTCTATTAGTCAGCTTTGTGATGAAGGGTTGAAAGTAACGTTCTCTAGTCAGAATGTCAAGCTGTCGATGAGAATGGAATAGTTGCTTTAATAGGTGAAAGATCAGTAAATAACTGCTATATGTGGAAGATTTCTGATCAATGTTTATCTGCTAAAGAGTCTCTGCTTGATCTTTGGCACAAGCGTTTGGGACACATGAATGTCAATGGCATGAAGAGAATCATCAAAGCCAATGTGGTAAGAGGTGTTCCTAAACTGGATAATGACACAACAACTGTGTGTAAAGCATGTTGTCAAGGCAAGCAAATCAAGGTTCAACACAAACAAGTTAAGGAAATCGCTTCAAAACGACTTCTCGAGTTAGTGCATATGGACCTAATGAGACCAATACATACTGAAAGCATTGCTGGAAGAATATATATATTTGTTCTTGTTGATGACTACTCAAGATTTACTTGAGTAAGATTTCTAAGAGAAAAATATGAGACACTTGAAAGCTTTCGAATTCTGGCCTTACAATTGTCAAATGAAAAAGGACCTATTACACAGATCAGAAGTGATCATGGTGGTGAATTCCAAAATGAAGCTTTTGAACGGTTTTGTAACACTTAAGGAATTAGGCATCAATTCTCAGCCCCCCGAACTCCTCAGCAAAATGGTATAGTTGAAAGAAAAAACCGCACACTCCAGGAAATGGCACGAGCTATGATGCATTATAATAAGGTACCGACTAAGTTCTGGCTGAAGCCATAAGCACTGCGTGTTATATCATCAACATAGTTTATGTTAAACCCGGCACAAAAACGACACCATACGAAATATGGAGAGGGAAGACGCCTAATTTGAGCCATTTACACTTCTTTTGGTGTGTTTGTTATATTCTTAACGACAAGGACAACTTAGGAAAGTTTGACTCTCGAAGTGAGGAAGGTGTGTTCATGGGGTATTCTACACACAGTATGGCCTTCAGAGTTTACAACAAGTCAACCAGAATGGTTCAAGATGCAATAAATGTTGTGTTTGATGACAACAGTGGAAGATTTTAGAGGAAATCCGACAAGATACTGATGACACTCTGTTCCGAACTTGTGATGTGTCCAAAGACGAAACCGAGGTTGAACACGAACAAGACTTTTCTTCGGAACTCCAAGTCCATCGCAACCATTTTGTGGATGATATAATAGGAGATGTAAACGATGGAAGAAGAACACGAAGAATTCAGTTAAACTTCAAAGAGATGGTCAAACTAGCATGCTTTGTGTCATTGAAAGAGCCACAAAATGTGATGGAAGCCTTAAACGACGATTTTTGGACAGAAGCATGTCATGAATAACTAGATCAGTTCGTGCGTCATAATGTCTGGGAACTGGTTCCTAAGCCTAAAGATGTGAATATTGTTGGAACTAAATGGGTTTTCAAAAACAAAATAGATGAAGATGTCAATGTAGTAAGAAACAAGTCCAGGCTTGTTGCTCAAGGATATTGTCAAATCGAAGGGATAGATTTTGACGAAACATTTGCTCCTGTAGCTCGACTGGAATCAATTCGTCTGCTCTTAGGGATCGCTTGCAAACTTAATATTAAGCTTTATCATATGGATGTTAAAAGTGCATTCTTGAATGGATTACTTTAGGAGGAGGTATATGTCTCACAACCTAAAGGTTTTGAAGATCCTAAGTTTCCGGATCATGTCTATAAGCTAAAGAGAGCCTTGTATGGTTTGAAACAAGCTCCTCGTGCCTGGTACGAACGTCTGACACAGTTTCTGCTCAAAAAGGATTTCAAGAGAGGAAGTGTTGATAAAACACTTTTTATCAAGACTGAACAAATCGGACTACTTGTGGTTCAAATATATGTCGATGATATTCTGTTTGGAGCAACCATAGATGAGCTTGTGAATAGGTTTGTTCACGACATGACTCATGAATTCGACTTGAGTATGGTGGGTGAATTAAACTACTTTCTTGGACTTCAGATTAAACAACTTCATGATGGAATCTTTGTATCTCAAAGTACCTATGCAAGAAACTTGGTCGGAAGATTTGAAATGCAAACCTCAAAGGAAGCCAAAACACCTATGAGTAAGACGAGTAAACTTTCCAAAGATGAAGAAGGTGATAAGGTTGATGAGAAACTATATCGAGCTATGATTGGGAGTTTGTTATACTTGACTGCAAGCAGACCTGATTTGTGCTACAGCGTGGGTGTATGCGCTAGATTTCAAGCCTCACCACGAACAACACATCTTGCTGCTGTGAAACGTATTATTAAGTATGTAAAGGGAACCTAAAATCTTGACTTATATTATACAAAGAATACAAGCACAAATCTAGCAGGTTTCTGCGATGCAGATTGGGCAGGGAGTATTGATGATCGTCGCAGTACATCTGGAGGATGTTTTTTCTTAGGAAACAACATGGTTTCCTGGCATAGCAAAAAAGAAAACTGTGTCTCACTCTCAACTGCAGAAGCAGAGTATATCGCACTAGGTAGTTGCTGTACTCAACTATTGTGGATGAAATCCATGCTTGCAGATTATGGTATGGTCTCTGACACTATTTTGATACACTGTGATAACATGAGTGCAATCAATATTTCAAAGAATCCTGTCCAGCATTCTAAGACCAAACACATTGCTATTAGACATCACTTTGTTAGAGAGCTAGTAGAGGAGAAAGTCATCGAGATTAAACATGTTACTACAGAGAACCAATTGGCGGATATTTTCACAAAAGCTCTTGATCTTAACACATTTGTCAATCTACGAAAGTCGATTGGGGTGTGTATTGCTTAATTGATTCTTGACTATGAGAGGGGGTTAGGTATATTCAGGACGTAGAGCTTTCCACAAAAATCGTCTCTCATTTCTAAAGAGTTTGTGAAAGTAAGGTTTTCGTTGGTAATCTAAGACTTCTTGAGGCTCTGTTTTCTGGGTAGTTATGTTCAATCTTTGTTATCATCTTCGACAGGTCATAAAGGTTTTCTCTTTTGGGGTTTATTATCTACTTAAGTTTGGTTTAATCCGGTTTACAATAAAGGCTATTTCTTTTGGGGTTTATAAATATTAACAAGCATGCGTGTCGAGGGAAGGGTTTTGTCTTTTCACGAGAACCATGTCTGTGGCTCGAAAACCAAGAACTCGACAATCAACTAAGGATCTTCCCTCTCACTCAATGGAGGAGCTGAATTCGGTTGTTCCAGGTTGGATTCCGACACTACGAAGAGGGTTTCAGTCTTCGATTGCATCTCAAATACCATCATCTCGACGAATAGAAAATCGAGACCGAAGAAAGAGGAAGACTCCAATTTCTACCTGCATGCAAGAAGAAGAAGTACAAGGTTCAGCTTCTGAGGTCCACATGGAAGATGTCGGTGATGAAGACAATGAAGAAGTCTTTACTTATCTTCCTCTAAGTCCACGCTATGAAGTTACTCGTTCTTTACATCAAGACCGAATCCGTAAGAATTCTTCATGGTTACCTCCAACGACTGCATTCAATCGCTTATTTCTCACCAGACGTGCAAGTAAGAGGTTTCAAATCATCAAGGAAAAGAATTTTGTAGAACATAAGCTATTGTGTCTGGATGATCCAGACTTCACCGAAGTTAAAGAGATTCTTCGAAAATCTGATCTGTTGTATACTGTTTTGGATGTGAGACCATATGCACCTCAGGTGATTCAGGAGTTCTACTCAAATCTCTCACATCTTGATTTTCGCAATGGAGCAAATTTGGTGTATGTTCGTGGAAAGATGTTTACTTTCACTCCAGCCATTATCAACGAGCTTTTCTCAACAAAAGCTTGCTCATAACATGAACCGTGGGTGAATGAAGATGTCGATGAATCTGTTGTTACCATAACTGGTGGTAAAAAGAGGAAATGGGGTCGTGTGAGTATGTTGGATCTTACCAAGACTATGAACCTCATGTTCAAGTTTAGTTGTTCAAATTGGCTGCCAACTAGTCACAAGTCTACTCTCACTAAGGATCGAATTTAGTTTATCCATATGCTTTGCCAAGGGCGTCCGTTTAACTTTGGCAAGATGGTGTATAACCAGATTTTAGAAGTTGCAGCATCACCTGAAGATCACAATCTTGTGATTCCCAATCTGATTGGGCAGTTGTTATATTCACAGCATGGTGATATTACGTCACCAGTGGATCATGTTACTAAGGCACCTTTGTACATGGTTTTTGATGGTAAGCAAGGGGTGTCTAAGAAAACGGTTGTTGAAAAACCGATCACACTTGCTGGAGACTTGGCTGAGTTAAGACGTATGTCTAAACGGATTGAGAAGCGATTGATAGGTATGGTTCTATACTAGCTATACCTGGTTAGTCTGAGATTTTTGCTATTGTGTTTTTATGGAATTATGCACACAAGCAGGGGGAGTATATATTGATGTACCTGAGAATATGGTTTTCTATGGAGGGATTTTGTCACCATCACCAGCTGGTGATTCCGAGGATGAAGCTCCTGAGAGTGGCTAGTAGTTTTGTACTTGTTCACTCAGTCAGGGGGAGCTGGTTTTTCTCAGGAGGAGCTGTTTTCATATCTCTTAGTAGTAGTATTCGGTTTGGACGTTTTGTCGGCACATGATAACTTGGTTAAGGATATCTGGTGGTTTTTTTCACGGTACTAAGACTATGAAGTGGATGGTTTTCTTGGATGTCTGGTTTTTCGGATTATGTATGATGAATCATTTCATGTTTAAAACAAAAGGTTCTTTATCATGATCGTTTGTTTTTAATCATGGTGATTGCTTGTGTTGACATATTCACATAAAAAGGGGGAGATTGTTAAAGAAAAATTTCTGAGGCTGAACATAAACTTTTCATACAGCAGGAATATCTTTAAGATGACATGTCAAGTTCTTATTGGTGTGAGCTTAACAATTCAAATAAGGATATTAATGTGATAGGGATGGATTAGAGATTCAAGATTATCAAATAACAACAAGGATTATGAAGTTTTTAAGTGGGTATAAAAGACTTCCTCACAGAAGAAAGATGACACGGTTCCAGTGACAAAAAGAAACGCTTCTGCAGAGACCTTGGAAAAAAAGAAAGAAAGTGTGATTTCTTAAGTCTAGGGTTTTAAGGAGATTAGAATTTGGTCAGTTGCAATTCACGTGTGTGTGAAGTTACATTATTCTGATTGAACAGAAACAGAGTGTTTGTGTTTAAGAGAATTCTAATAAGATACTTGTTCTTTGATTTCGAATTAAGCTCTTCGTTCTTATCCTTAGAATATTGGTTCTACAGTTGGATGTTCCTGGACGTTTTTAGGATTTTATTCAGCCTCCTAAGTCTCTCAGGATATTTTTGGAAATTGGCATGGGGCGGATATGGGAAAGAATATGGATTTTCCTTCTTTGGCTGCAAATATACATGTTCTGGGAAAACTGTAATACCACGTTTTCCGAAATAATAAAATAATAAGGCAAGTGGAGAAGATGTCTTGAGCTTGGAAGAGTGTTCGATGTTCTTACCTCTTGTACGTTTTTAGGACTTTATTCAGCCTCCTAAGGGCACGTTTATCCCCGGTTTCTTAGGTGGGGTTCTTAACTTATAATTTCACGTTTTTTTTTTTTTTTTTTTTTTTTTAATTTTTCCGCTAAGAGACGTCTCTTAGGTCTCTTATTTAAGAGACGGTTCTTAAGTTTTCTTAGTTAAAAGTTAAGAAACGTCTCTTAGAAAAGTTAAGAACCACATGCCTCTCAGAATATTTTTCGAAGTTGGCATGGGGCGGATATGGATTTTCCTTCTTTAGCTGCGAATATACATGTTTTGGTAAAACATGCATATCTCTCAATAGGCTCGGATCATTTGACTGATTCTTCTTGGTTTGGATAGCTAAGAAGCTCCTCTTGGTGGGCCATATGGTTTAGAACTGGGCCAGATCATCTTGAAGTAGTTTTGATCAGGTTTGCGCCTCAGAAATTTCTCAAGTAGAAAATGAATGGGTTGTGGATCATCTTGATCTGGTGGAGACTCTAAGGTGGTATTGATGTTCACATAAGAGGGGAGGGGTCGGATCAATCTAAATCGCATCCGAAAAACGCGTGGTCAAATATGACTACAAACGCTCAGAACAATCAACCAGCTCGTGACGACAACGTTGAAAGCACTCCAACAGGAAACGTCTCTGCGGTCAACATTGATGCTAACACCACAGATTTTCAGGAGATTAAGAAGAAGTTCTCTCAGTCTCAAAAATTAATGAAATTCTTTAATAAACCCTAGCCTAACTAAAAGACTGCTCATACATGGAAGCAAGGATACAAGTAGAAGATAAATAATGCATTCTAACAGATAAAGAGATAGAAACTGGGTTTAGAATTCTTCTCCAGGGTAGAGTATTAAATCTTCTCACTGAGGTTTACAAATCTCTAAAGTCTGCTTTAGAACTGAGAAAAAATGGGGGCTTAGCCTATAAAGCACGAGTATGGTCATTTATATAGAGATTATAGAGGAAGGTTCATCACTCTAATCTTGGACTTAATTTCTTGAAAATGTGGCCTTGGGAGAGGCTTAGTGAGAGCATCTGTGAGCTGATCCTTCGTAGAGACATTGGTGATTCGAAGAGCTCCTGAGCGTACATTATCCCGGACGAAGTGAAAATCAAGAGCTAAATGTTTTATACGTGAGTGAAAGACCGGGTTTGCGCTAAGGTAGGTCGCTCTAACGTTATCACAGTAAACTATTGGGGTGGATGGCAATGACACACCAAGTTCGGCAACCAGCGAGGAGATCCAGCAGATTTCAGCAGCTTTATTAGCGATGGAGCGGTATTTCGCCTCCGTTGATGAACGTGCCACACCCGTCTGCTTCTTAGAAGACCAGGCGATGGGAGTAAAACCAAGGTAGATAATGTAGGCGTTGGTAGAGACAAAGTCGTCAGTGTCACCAGTCCAATCTGCATCGGAGAATGCATGAAGATGAATCAGAGATCGATTACTGATGAAAATGCCTTGAGAGAGAGTTCCAGCAAGGTAACATAAGACACGTTTATCAGCTTGCCAATGAGTGTCTGTAGGGTGATGCATGAACTGAGACAAACGATTTACACTATAAGCAATGTCTGGTCTCATATACGCTAAATATTGAAGATTTCCAATGACCATTCTATACTCTTGTGGATCATCAAGTGGCGTACCAGAGGAGAGAGAGAGCTTTGGTGTTGTGGCTAGTGGCGTAGAGACTGATTTAGCGTCCAACATTTTCATCTTGGTAAGGAGATCAATCACATACTTTCATTGCATCAAATGAAGACCGTCACTAGAGCGTACTCTGATGCCTAAAAAATAGTGTAGATCCGAAGGTTCTTTTAAGGAGAAGCGCGATGGAAGAGCTCGGATACAAGCCATAACAAGAGATGTACTACTGTCAGTGACGATAATATCGTTGACATAGACGAGGATGTAGAGAACGTCTTGTCCATGTGCGTAGATGAACACTGAAGTATCTGCAGTGGAGTTATGACAGCCCATCTGACATAGAAACAACCTCAGTTCTTGATACCACGCTCGCACAGCTTGTTTGAGTCCATACAAAGCTTTCTTAAGACGACAAACATGATGTGGTCGATCTGGGTCTACGAAGCCTGGCGGTTGAGGTGACATAAACCTCCTCAGTCAAAGTACCTTGAAGGAATGCATTGTTGATATGGAGCTGTCTGAGCGGCCAGGATTTAGTGACGGCGAGATGAAGTACGAGGCGAATGGTAACCGATTTGACTACCGGACTGAAAGTCTCCGTGTATTCTATGGCATATGCTTGATTGAATTCTCTTGCGACCCACTGAGCTTTGTACCTATCAAGACCACCATCAGGCAAAAATTTCACACTATGAATCTATTTAGTATCAATAACATGTTAATGCGGAGCTGGTGGAACCAACTCAAACGTATGATTTGCTATTTGAGCATCATACTCAGCGCTCATAGAGCGTCGCCAATTCTCATCTCGCATGGCCTGGGCTACGGTTTTAGGTATGGTTATCGATGGTTTGCTGGTTTCAGCAAGAAGGGTAAGCTTTTTGGTGGGTTTAGTGATGTTATTTTTGGCTCGGGTTTGCATGGGGTGAGCGTTGGTATAAGGTGGGTCTGAGTTTACTGGGTTTTCTGTGGGAAGTGTAGTGGGTTGTGGCTGAGGTTCGGTTTGGTGATTGGGAGAGTTTGGGGTTGGTGACGGTGGATTTACTTGTGTAGTATCCTCCAATGTGTATGTTGAATTAACTCATGTTTCCACTTCTGTATTCTGTTCCGCAGTGAGTTTGTTGATAGAGATGTTTCTGTTAGGTGAGAATCAGTGCATGGGGGTGGAGCTGATGTCTGTTGTACGAGTGGCTGAGAGAACACAGGAACCTGTGACGGTGGTGTGAACATGGACTGAATATGTTCAGCGGACTGAGCTTCACGTGACTTGTGAGCGGAAAGTGGGAAGTCTGTCTCAATGAAAGTCACATGGCGAGAAACATATATGCGTCCATTCGGTAAGTGAAGGCATAGATATGCGCTTTGTGTGAGAGAATAACCGATGAAGACACATGACATCGAGCGAGTTTCCAGGTTGTGGTGCGTGTAAGGCCGAAGCCAAGGAAAGCACATACACTCGAAAAACTTTGAGCTTCAAATATTTTGGTGGTTTCTTGAAAAGCTTGGCATATGGAGACTGTTGAGAGAGTAAGACCAGTCTCCACTACATGGCGATGTTTTCTTTCCGCAATCCCATTATGCTCAGGTGTATAAGGCGGAGAAGTGAAGTGAGAGATTCCTTGGGCAGTAAGGAAGTACTGAAAAGCAATGGACTCACCTCCATTGTCTGAGTAGAGATTGCGGATCTGATACCCAAAGTCTTTCTCGACCAGGGACTTATATTGAGGAAACACCTCTCGAACTTGGGACTTTTGCTTTAATGGATATAGCCAAGTGTATCGGGTGAAGTGATCAACAAAAATGAAATAGTATTTGTATTGATCAATTGAAAGAAGAGGTGAAGTCCATACGTCTGTGTAGACATATTGGAGTGGGTGAGTAGAAGTGATTGTGTTTGAGTGAAAAGGGAGTTTATGACTTCTATTGATAAGGCAATTAGAACATGGTACTAGTTTTTGAGAAGAATCGGAAATAGGTAAAGCAAATTGAGAAACAACAACTTGTAAAGTAGAAGAAGATGGATGTCCCAAGCGAGAGTGCCAAGAGGTGAGAGGTTTTCGGTGTGGGTGAAGCAAAGAGAGAAAACGTGTTTGGGGATGTCACTGGCCACTCGTACAACTCGTCTTTAGTTTTGCCTTGGAGCAATCGGACCCCCGTACTGAGATCCTTCACCTGAAAGTGAGCAGGAAATAATTCAACTGACACATTATTAGAATTACACAAGCAATGTACAAAGATAAGATTTTTCTGTAAATTGGGAATGTAAAGAATGTTATCTAAGGCATAGGAGCGAGTAGGGGTTTTAAGTGATGTGTAACCAGTATGCGAAATGGGAATGGTCGAGCCATCCACGATCGTGACCTCCTCTCCACCCGAGTATGGCTGATGCATGGAGAGATTGTTCAAGTCAGTGGTGAGATGATGAGTTGCACCACTATCTAGAATCCAATTGTTAGGAATGTAAGCTTGTGGTATCACCATGTTGGCTCGTGGCTGGAAGGTGTTGGAGCACCGTAGCGAGAGTTGGGAGCAGAAGTGTATGATAAGTTCTGGAACCTCGAACAGCGACGTGCACTGTGATCATGTGTTCCACACAACTGACAGCGGCCTTGGTAACCACGAGTTGGTTGATCAGGACGAGGAGAGAACTGCTGCTGCTGCTGCCATGTTTGCTGGCATTTGTTGTTATTGCGGTTGTGTCCATGCTACTGATTACAACTGTTGTTGTTCATGTTGGATGGACCATGATACTGAGCAGTATTAGCGGTGATTGGGAGAACCACAGCAGGAGTGTTCTTTGATTGCAACTTTACTTCCTTATTGAGCAACTTCTCGTGAATCTCGGTAAGTGACGGTGGTGTCTCGCGACTTTCAATCTGATCAAACACTTGCTTGTATTCCTCCAGAACCCTTCAAGCACGTAATCAATGTGATCTTCGATATCATATGGTTTACCTAGCAACGCAAGCTGATCAGACAGGGTTATGAACCCTTGAATGTAGGAATCAATCGTCATGGTTCCCTTTGTCCATGTCTTGACTTGTTGGCGAAGTCGTTTCACGTGACCTTTACTAGGTTTGGCGTATGTCGCACACAAGATCTCCCAGATCTGAGCCGATGTCATTGTGGTGGATAGAATGGGGTGAATGGCAACAGTGATAGCGCCGAGAAGGGAACTGTAGATGAGTTTATCCTGCCTTTTCCACAAGATGTAGGCTGGATTCGAAGCGAGATTGCCATCAACTGTTATCGTTAGTGACGGTGAGACAGAGGAGCCAGTGATGTAGCCGGCAAGATCATACCCATCAATCAAGGCATGGACCTGTCGGCTCCACATGAGGAAATTGGAGGCTGTAAGTTTCGTAATATTAAGAATGTTATGAGAATCGGAGACGATGACAGTCTCTTGTGAAGAAGGCGGAGAAGTTGACATAGTCGACGGCTTGCGAAAAGAAAGGATTTTTGAATATTTTCCTTTGGCGGGTGTTAACTTTTTGAGATCCCTAGGTATCAAGCTCTGATACCATATAGAGATTATAGGTTGAATGAATATTATTAGATTACAAGATACGGTATTTATATTGTGTACATGAGCTAACTCTAGGGATTACACAATGACATAAAGAACCATATATACTTATATCTACAATTTATATTTGTCCAGGTCAAAACGGGTGTCTCTTTGCGCACTCGGGTCTGATTTGGGAAAGTGATTTTCGGTATTCACTGGACTGGTCGGTCCTAAGCATGTGGATCGGTTGATCTAATGATCACGAACCTCTCGAGAGTTACAAATCAACCGATTCATTGCTTTCAATAATTTTGTTGCACGATTTCATGGTATTAGTTGGCTGATCATGTGCAGCTCAGACATTTATTTCACATTCTTCTTCTGCCCGCCAGCTTGATAAGTGTTCAGAAAAATAACCCTAACTTTTGATCGCACTGTTAGATTGACTTCAAACCACCACCAAATGAACGGTAACTCACACGGTTATTTTTTGTCAAAGATTTAGCTCGATCGCGTGGTGGGAAGCCATCCATTACTAATAATCTGACACAATTCTGCATTCTGAAATCACTTTTGCACTCAAAACGACCCTTTCTCTCGCAAAGCAACTTAAACATGAATAGTCTTGATAAATGACTAAAGCCTCTAAAACACACTCTTTGACTCTGTAAAAGACTCAAAATGTTGGAAAGCGGTAAAAAGATCGTTTAACACTACCTTTCTTGGATGAATTACTTCACTGTCTTCTTGAGCGTCCATTGCTTGTTGAACCCCAATTTTCTCAGAAAGTCCTCCTTAGTTAATTCATTCATCATGGTCATGGCTCCTATCTAGGTAAGCGCCTTTTGTAAAACACCAAGTCTTTTTATATCTCCTCATTTCTTAACCAAAAGCCTTGGATCACCCAACAACTTCTCCTTAAGTTGCATTCTATATAAGATTGAATGCTTGAATTTATTAATCTCAAGAGTTCTCTATATATAGAGATACAAGAAGCATAGGATATACACAAGACTTTGTAGTAGATAACAACGAAGTATATACGATGTTAATCTACTTATTAAGATAGGAGTTATCTATAATAAAGTACTTATCCTAATATCCCCCTCAAGACGGTGCATGTGTAGTAATACCGATCTTGGTAAATAGCATGCCGAACCGATTTTGTGTAAGTGGCTTTGTTAGCCCATCAGCTAACTGATCCTTGGTAGATACATGTGAAACTCGCAATGTACGATTCTGAACTTGTTCTCGTATGAAGTGATAGTCAAGAGCTAAGTGTTTCATTCTCAAATAAAAAACTGGATTGGCACTTAAATATGTAGCTCCAATGTTATCACAATAAATAGTGGGAATATCATCGAGCTTGACATCAAATTATTTCAGTAAGGAGTATAGCTAACGAACCTCAGCTGTCCGCCACTGAAACAGCACGGTATTCAGCCTCCATTTACGAGCGAGCAACTCCGGTCTGCTTCTTGGCCAACCACGAGATATGTTGCTGTCCAAGGAACACAACATAAGCACCTGTAGAAGTATAATCATCCTTATTTCCAGCCCAATCCGCATCAGAATAAGCATGAAGAGAAAGACTACTGTTGCGAGATAAGAAGATCCCGACGTGTAAGTGCCAGCAAGATACCGTAGAACTCTCTTCGCAGCAAGCCAATGGATAGTCGAGGGTTTGTGCATAAACTGAGACAATTTATTGACTGCAAAGGCAATGTCTGGACGTGTTAGAAGTAGATACTGAAGACTTCCCACAACATTTCAATACTCAGATGGATCCACAAGTTGCTCACCATCACGAGCAGAGGGAGAAGTAGACACACACACACATTGGCGTAGGGACTGGCTTTGCATTTGTCATGTTTGTTCGGTACAAGAGATCACCAATATACTTGCGTTGAGATAAGTGAAATCCTTGTTGTGTGCGAAGAACCTCAATGCCAAGAAAATATGATAAATCACCAAGGTCTTTGAGAGAAAATCTTCTGGAAAGTTGAGAAATAAGATCTGCAATTGCAGATTCAGAACTTCCGGTAACAATGATGTCATCCACGTAGATCAACACAACCAGATAGCAACCATTATAGACGAGAAAGAACAGAGAAGCATCAGCTACAAAATTCTGAAATCCCAGACCAAGTAGATAATTTTTCAACTCATTGTACCAAGCACGCGGAGCCTGTTTTAATCCATATAATGCCTTGTTAAGTTTGCAGACATGATTTGGTTTGTCACGATCCACAAATCCACTGGATTGCTTCATATAAACCGTGTCTGTGAGAGTGCTCTGTAAAAATGCATTGTTGATATCCAATTGTTTCACTGACCAATTATATTTAGCTGCTTGACCAAGGAGAAGGCGGATTGTAGGAGACTTAATCACAGGGATAAAGGTCTCATGATAGTCGATGCCTGGTCTTTGATGATTTCCTTTTGCGACGAGACGTGATTTATGCTTATCAACTGTGCCGTCCGGATTAAACTTGGTTCTGAAAAGCCACATATTACCAATGACATTGGATGCATCTTCTGCTGGAACTAAGTCCCACGTATGATTGCGCAAAGCAGCATCAAACTCTTCACTTGCTGATTTGCGCCATTCTTCAGTAGCCAAATCTTGTTGAATTGTGCATGGTTCGATAATAGATGCAAGTGTTGCACTAAGACAGTATCTTGGATTAGGCTTCACAATCTGGTTCTGTGATCTGGTTGACTCCGAGTTGTAGCAGATTGCAGCAGTTGAGGTAAAGTCAGCTCCACTGGTGGTGAAGGATCAACAGGTAGAGATGGTTGTACCGTGTTGATGGGACATGGTTGTGAACCGCTGGCAGGAATGATTGGCTCTACTGACGGCGTTCACGATGCCTCTTGACTATCAGTTGGATGTTGAGAAGGATCTGTAAATGACGCAAAGAGAAACTGTTTTTTGACAAAGTGAACATGACGAGAAGCAAAACTACGAGATGATAAAGGATCAAAACAGAGAAAAGCACTTTGTGTGAGATAATAGCCAAAGAAAACACATGGAGTTGATCTCGGTTCAAGCTTATTAGTCGTATAGGGTCGCAGCCACCGGTAACATAGACAGCCAAACACACGCAGCTTGGAGTAGTTCGGTGAGGTTCCAAATAGCAGCAAGTAAGCTGAGTCCATGGAGAGAGTCTTTGACGGCATACGATTGATTAAGTAAACTGCGGCAGCAAATCCATAAGTCCAATATTCAGTAGGAACTGAGGCGTGTGTGAGCAGTGAAAGACCAGTCTCAACAATATGACGATGTCTGCGTTCTGCTAAGCCATTGTGCTCCGGTGTATGTGGTGGAGTTGTTAAGTGTGAGATACCTTGCTCCACAAGAAACGAGCGTAGCGCAATGAATTCTCCTACATTGTCAGTATATAATGTTTTGATTTTGGTGTTGAACTGGTTTTCGACCAGATTTTTGAACTTCACAAAGGTGGCTGCGACCTGTGACTTAAGCTTAAGTGGAAGGAACCACATATACTGAGTAAAATGATCAACAAGAAGTAAGTAATACTTTTAACCATCAAACGAATGTAATGGTGATGACCAGACATCAGAGAAAACTAATTGTAAGGGTTGTGATGAGCACATAGAGGTTTCATGAAACGATAACTTATGACTCTTATTAATGGAACACAAATTACAGTGCAATGTTTGAGAATTAAGACAGGAAAAACCAGGAGAAAAAAACGAATAAATCTTTTGTAAAACATTGAAAGCTGGATTTCCTAGACGGTGGTTCCAGTCTAGAGACGAAGAAACAGACGTAGTCAGTGCAAGAGGTGGTCGTGATCGCCTAGTAGGCCATTCATAGAGGTTGCCATTAACCGGTGCAGTTAGTATCGGTGTCCCTGTTTGTAGATCCTTCACCTAAAACATTGATGGAAAGAATTCCACAGAAGCATGATTAGTTTTGCAAAACCGATTCACGGAAATAAGATTCTTTTGCATTTACGGTGCATAAAGAACATTATTGAGTTTGAAATCTTTAAAGGGAGTAGTAAGTGATAATGAACCAGTATGAGTGATCGGAAGGTTAGAGCCATTTCCGATCACAACTCCATCTTGTCCTGTATATGGCGAGTGAGATGCAAAGTTGGAAATATCGGCAGTAACGTGGTGAGAGGAGCTGCGGTCCATAAGCCAAGCATCAGGATGATTATTTTTGAGGTAAGTCGGGTTCGCTGTAGGACGCCATTGAGTTTGTTGTGGATTGTGTTGTGAAGCATCCGACGCAACGATTCTGAAGGAAGGGCATCTTTGGACACTGTCCATGTGTACCACAAGCCTGACAGCGACCAAGATAAGGTCGAGGCCCGCGACTCATGTTATTGTTAGTGTTGTTGAGATTGCTGTTGGTGTTGCTATTTCGTGGTGGAAGGGATGGTCTCCAAGTTCCCCTATTTTTGTTGTTTCCTCTTGTGACGACATTGGCTGTAACCGGAAACACAGGTGTAGCAGGTTGATCACACAGAAGCATTGCTTCTCTATTAAGAAGTTTTTCAGTCCGTTCTGTGAACGAGATAAGATTGTCTCTTCCATTAACTGCATCAATCTCAGCTTTGTATTCTTCAGGTAATCCCACAAGAATTTGTTCAATCAAATCTTCTGCATCAATTGGTTTTCCCAGAAGAGCAAGCTCATCTGATTTTGTCTTAATCAGCCGCATGTATTCGCTAATAGTTTTGGATCCCTTGGCACAACTCTTGATTTGATATTTGAGTTGTTTAATGTGTCCTTTTGTAGGTGTACCCAAAATAAGATTGAGAGTGCTCCATACTTCATGAGTTGTAGTTGCACTCGCAATAAGTGGTTGCACATGAAGTGATATCGCTCCTATAAGGGCACTTTAGAGAAGTCTATCTTGTCTCCATGCTGTGTAAGCTGGATTTGGTTCAGCAAGACCATTGGTGGTGATGTCAGCCTCTGGAGTTGAGGCAGGTTTCTCAAGGAATGAATGTAACTCATGTCCTTCAAGAAGAGCTTGAATCTGCTTACTCCACATAAGATAGTTGTTGTTTGTTAAACGAGTAACGTTTGACATGTTGACAGCAAGAAGTGCGTTTGCTGGATTTGTTGGATCATACACGTCTGTGCGTGTTGCAGTCGAAGATGCAGATGTAGCTGAATCCGACATTGTTTTGTTGTATGATTAAGCGAAAAATTTGAGTTTATTGGATAGATATTTGCTCTGATACCATATAAGATTGAATGCTTGAATTTATTAGTCTCAAGAGTTCTCTATATATAGAGATACAAGAAGCATAGGATATACACAAGACTTTGTAGTAGATAACAACGAACTATATACGATGTTAATCTACTTATTAAGATAGGAGTTATCTATAATAAAGTACTTATCCTAATATTCTATATCACCCATCTTGTTCTTGAATTGTTTGATCTTTCCGTACGCTAGGTTCTCGAGTTGGATATTTAATAAATTTGATGGAAATATAAAGAGTGTAGGAGGTGGGTTTAACACCCCCCCTTTAAGGCCCACAAAATACTCGGCTTGACCCATCGACAAGGTGATCGGTCAGCTCGGCTTAACACTGGCGGAAAAAAGTTCGGCTTGTGGACACTTTTAGCCGGGAAAGACTACTCCAAGTCGGCTTGCCAAGTGGATCAGGAATGGGTGGCTTAAAGACTCATATCTCCCAGCCTAGACATCAGGCCCGACGAGTAAAGACCCAATAAGGGTTAATGTAATTAGGGCATCCCAATTTAATTATAAAAGGAGAAGGGATGGCCAACTAAAAGGGGGCAATTCTTTAGAGAGCACTAGTCACCTTATTTTGTAAACACTTCTGATATAAATAAAGTTTTCTTGTAATAAACTCACCGACGAGTTTCAGTCGTGTTGTCTAAAACTCGGTTCAAACAATTGGCGCCCACCGTGGGGCTAGCTCTCAAAGCACACCGCTCAAATGACTCACCCAAGTTCCACCTCTGGGAACGAACCGGAACCCATTGTTGACACAGCGCCGTAAGCCTCAACAGAGTTTATGGACACCATCATGGCGCGTTTCGCTCAACAAGAAGAAGTTCAAAAAGCCACTAACGCACAGCTGGCCGCGCTCGTAACCGCTCTCGCTCTTCCTTCCGGCGTACCGAGTAACCCTCCGATGGTATGTCACCAACTGTTCCACACTAACCCAGAGACCGGAGCCCAGGAACAGCACGCCAACGTCCTTGACCCACTGGTTGCAACTGAGATCCAGAATCCAGGAGGGTCCGACATAACCACCGTTCGCGAAATCGCTGCTCTCAAACTCTCGCTCTCCGAAATAAGCTCGAAGATTCACCACGTAACGAGCTCCGCCCCCCAGATCGACCGAGTCCATGCTGTGAAGTCCCGAACACCATTCTCTCGCTGCATCAGCGACGTGCGACTTTGTTCTACCGAAAAGTTCTGCCTACCTACTTACTCCGGCGAATCTGACCCTACGGACCACATGACGGCTTTCAACATAGCTATGGGAAGGGAAAACTTTGCCGTGGCTTTAGTCAACTGTTTGTCGAAAGTCTCACCGGACCGGCACTAACGTGGTTCTCACGCCTCCCAGAAAAACTCAGTTGACAGCTTTCGCGACTTTTCGGCGGCCTTCCTGAAACATTATATAATGTTCACGAGACAAGGAGCGACCGCTTCAGACTTATGGAAAATGTCTCAGTCTTCAACTCAGAGCCTCCGCGACTTCATGGAGAAATTCAAGACAGTCGTTTCAACCGTCAACATACTCGACAATATCACCGTAGACGCCTTAATGAATACCCTCTGGGTCCATTCAAAGTTTCGCGACGATTTATATCGTCACCCGACAACTTCCCTGCAAGACGCCATCGCTCGGTCCAACAATTTCATCCGTATGGAATAAGACACTCGAGCGATACTCAACAAACAGAACGCGACAAAGCAAGCATCGTCACAAACGACTGACGCGCGGCAAGAGCCACGCCAACATACCGTCGTCGAGAGAAACGATCGTAGAAAAGGCTTTGTATACGTAGTTGACGAGGATAACCCCCCATCCTCTACTGTCGTCGTCCGAGAAAAGGGATGGAACCACTGGGAGCGGGAACCCGACGGTAAAAACCAAACCCCCTCCGCGTCCTCCAGCCAAGTCGACCTAACTAAATACTGTGAATACCATAAGGTCAGGGGTCATGACACAAAGGAGTGCAAGCAGCTCCACGAAGCACTGCTCGCCTCCTTCAGTAATGGAAACGCAAAGATCGAACCGCCAAAACAGCGGCCTAAGAACAACAAAAGCTGGAGTAAAACAAAGGAGAAAAGGGCTCAACGACCTCACGGCAAACACTCGCAGGAGGATCCTCGCGATAAGGGAAATGCAGTTCCACCGGCCGAACGAGAAAAAACCGACACATCGGCCGACGAGGAGCAGCCAAGACACCGCAGACGCGTTGACGTCATTTTGGCTCGACCAGGAGACTCATCCGATGATGACATATCATTTGAAGGTAACGATCTGAGCACGCGACTAACACGCCAACCAGCAAAACGTTACCAAAGCAACGATCTCCGCCTCCAGTTAAAGCGAAAGTTGATCATCGACGAAGATTCCCCAGACAGAACCCATGATCTCCGAATATTTCTCACCGAGTCCTGCAGCAAACAGCTTGTCCTCCCATCCGTACCCTGCGATGCGCAAACACAGCCGCCTGCCACAGACCTACGTGATAGGTTAAATGCCAACAAGGACGACCTCCGTTGGAGCCTTAGCCGGCGGCAAAATGGCGACCTACGAGATAAACTCACGCGCGACAAACATTACACGGAACAGGATTCGGCTCCAACAACCAAGGACCTTAGGACCTAAATACGAGCAAAACAAAGCAAGGGCCAATCACGGCTCAACGTGATTATGGGTGGTTCGCCTCTATGCGGAGACTCTGTACGGTCAATCAAAAATTATCGTCGACAAGCAGTAACTTCTCAGAAATGGCCAACGCGGCCCGAGAATGATCCTTCAATCACTTTCTCGGCAGCCGACACCATCGGCATCCACGCGCCTCACAACGACCCACTTCTCGTAGAACTCGGGATCGCCACATGTGATGTTACCAAGGTGTTGACTGACACCGGTTGTTCAATCGATCTTATCTTTCACAACAGCCTTGAAAAAATGGGAATCGACCTACGCAACATGAAGCCATCTTCTCGTTCTCTCACCGGTTTTAATGGATCCTATGAATTGATGATAGGGACAATTCGGCTACCGGTATACGCCTGCGGTGTTGTTCGCATGGTTAAATTCTCGGTTATAAGCACGGATGCCCCTTACAATGTTATCCTCGAACCCCGTGGATACATTCGATGCAAGCAGTCCCGTCGACATACCACCAATGTGTTAAATTCCCAGGACTGGATGGGACAATACATACATTGCGGGGTAACCAGCAAGCCACGCGGGACCTTTTGATCACCACAGTCAAACTACAACGATCGTCACCTCACGTCAACTCGATCTCTCAACAAACTAGCCGTTGGGCTCAGTCCAACAAGTTGTGTCCTCCAAAGGAGGAAATCTCGGAAGTCATCATCGATGACACCAATCCAAGCAAAGTTATCCGGATCAGCGCTTACCTCTCCGACGACCTACGCACTCAGATCGTCGACTTCCTCAAACAAAACTCTTCCACTTTTGCCTGGAAAACCACGGACATGCGGGGCATTGATCCAATGATTATCACGCACGAGCTGAATGTCGATCCCATCTTTAAGCCGATTCTACAAAAATGACGTAAGCTTGGTCTTGAGAGGTCAAAGGCGGTAAACGACGAACTAGAACGTTTACTCGCAGCCGGCTCAATCACCGAGGTATGATACCCCGAATGGCTTGCAAACCCCGTCGTGGTCAAGAAAAAGAACGGCAAATGGCGCGTTTGCGTCGATTTCACCGACCTCAATAAAGCATGCCCAAAAGATAGTTATCCGCTCCCCCACATCAATAGACTGATCGAGTCAACCGCTGGTAACGAGCTCCTCAATTTTATGGATGCCTTTTCGGGTTACAATCAAATATTGATGCACCCAGACGACAGAGAGAAAACCGCGTTTATCACCAACAGGGGAACATACTGTTATAAAGTGATGCCCTTCGATTTAAAGAACGCCGGCGCTACCTACCAAAGGCTCGTGAACCGAATGTTCGCCGATAGGCTTGGGACTTCGATGGAAGTATACATCGACGATATGTTGGTCAAGCCGCTCCACGCGACAGACCATCTGGAACATCTGCAGAGTTGCTTCAAAATGCTGAACGAGTACGGTATGAAATTAAACCCAGCCAAATGCACCTTCGGCGTGATGTCGGGCAAATTCCTTGGCTACATCGTAAACACAAAGGGAAATCGAAGCCAACCCAAAACAGATCTCCGCCTTACTCGATCTACCCAGCCCGAAAAATAGCAAGTCCAACGGTTAACCGGCAGGATAGCAACATTGAACCGATTCATATCTCGGTCCACCGACAAATGCCTTCCGTTCTACGACTTGTTGCGAGGTAACAAAAAATTCACTTGGGATGAGAAGTGTGAGGAAGCATTCACACAGTTCAAAGAATACTTGACTTCTCCCCCATACTATCAAAGCCTGAGAATGGTGATACCCTCTCCGACGGCTGTCAGCAGCGTCCTCGTCCGGGACGATCGCGGTGAACAACGACTTATCTTTTACACGAGCAAACGTATGACTGACCCTGAAGCTCGCTATCCTACCTTGGAAAAGATGGCCTCGCAGTTGTCATTTCGTCAAGAAAACTCCGGCCTTACTTTCAGTCTCATTCGATTGCGATACTGACGAAACAACCATTGCGCACCATCATGCAGAATACTAACTGATCTGGTCGTCTATCTAAATGGGCGATCAAACTTAGCCAGTAATATATCCTATATCAGAACCGAACCGCCGCCAAATCTCAAGTGCTAGCCGATTTCCTAATCGAGCTACCACCAGAACTCGAGCAAGATCTGACCCTCCCGAACAGCAACTGGATCTTGCATGTCAACTTTTCTTCCACCACCAAAGGATCTAGCGCCGGAGTACAGCTTAAATCACCCACCGGCGAACTCATCCGACAATCTTTCGCATTCGATTTCGCCGCCTCAAACAACGAAGCCGAATACGAATCTCTCATCGCCAGACTTCGACTAGCCAGAGATGTGAAAGCCAAGCGACTAAGCGCCTTTTGCGATTCCCAACTTGTCACGAGCCAATTCAACGGCGAGTACGACGCACACAACCAACGAATGGATGCATATCTCAAAGTGGTCCAGTCACTCGCAAATGATTTCAAATCCTTCGAACTCACGAAATTCCCCCGGGGGGAGAACGTATGCGCCGACGCGCTTGCCGCCTTGGGAAGCAAACTCCGCGGTCAAGTTAAGTGCACAATCCCAATCCACCGTATCGAGAAACCAAGTATCGATTTACCGAGAGACGGACGATCCCTGATCACGGCGATAACCGAGGCCTCCGACGACGATCACAACCCACCTACTGAAAAAAATCAAGAACAACCTGGCCTCGACTGGAGGACCGAATTCATCAATTACCTCGAGCATAACTCGCTGCCCCCGAAGAAATGGGCGGCCAGACGACTTAAAGCGCGTACCGCATATTACACCATCATCGACCAAGAATTATACCGCTGGACCGCAAACAACGTTCTACTCAAATGCATTTCCGGCGACGCAATCCAGCTGGTGATGGCCGAGACGCATGACGGCGCCGCAGGTAATCATTCGGGAGGAGGAGCTCTAGCCACAAGGTTAAGACCCTTGGCTTCTACTGGCCGACTATGAACACCGACTGTGAAAAATACGCACAGCGCTGTGATGCATGTCAACGACACGCCCCCGACATCCATCATTCGACAGAATTGTTGCGCACAACCACAACCCCCTACCCATTCATACGATGAGGGATGGATATCATCGGACCTTTCCCCAGCTGCCGACAAAGACGATTTGTCCTGGTCCTAACCGACTACTTCACAAAATGGGTGGTAGCGGAAGCATTCGTTCAAGTTACCGACAAAGAAGTCTAACGTTTTGTTTGAAAAAATATCATCTGCCGACACAGTCTACCATACGAGATTGTCACCGACAACGGCACTCAATTCATGTGAAGGAATTTCAAAAGCCTCTGCGAGCGTTGGCGAATCCGGCTTAGCTCCTCGACACCCAGATATCCACAGGGCAACGGTCAGGCCGAATCTTCGAATAAACTGATCATCGACGGCATCAAGAAGCGTCTCGATTTAAAGAAAGGAGCATGGGCCGATGAACTCGGCAGAGTTCTCTGGTTGCACCGAAAAACACCCCGAGGCGCAACGAAAGCCACCCCTTTTTCCCTAGCCTACAGGGTCGAAGCAATGGCGCGAGCCGAAGTAAATGTTACAAGTCTAAGGCGTAGTAAAATCTCACACCTTGACGCCCTTAATCGCGATATGTTGATGGATGCTTTGGATCAACTCGAAGAAAAGAGAGATCAAGCCCTTCTGCAAATCCAGAACTACCAGCATCAGATAGAGAGCTATTACAATAAACGCGTTAAATCGCGCCCTCTCGATCTCGGCGACCTGGTCTTACGTAAGGTTTTCGAAAACACTAAGGAGTGGAAGGAAGGCAAATTGGAGAAAAATTGGGAAGGCCCCTACAAGATCATTGAAGTCGTTCAACCTGGCGTCTATCGGTTGGAAACATCTACAGGCGACCCCGTACCACGCGCATGGAATTCAAAAAACCTTAAAAAATACTACGAGTAAAAAAAAAACTGAGTAAATGCGCCCTCAAGTCTACTTTTACCGAATAAAAAAACGAGTAAATGCGCCCTCAAGGCCACTTTTACCGAGTAAATACACCCTCAAGGCCACTTTTACTCGACACCAATGAACTACGAATGGCTTGATCCCTTACCAGGGTACGTAGGCAGCCCCTCTCCAGGGTTCCAGCTATAACCATCCCTCAATCCCTCCAGAGGAATCGGAGACGAATCAACGGAAACGAGTACATGTTCTTTCCGAAGAGTCACATTTACTCGGTCCAACGAAGCTGACGACCAAGCAAATGACTAAAACTCGTCTGGCTTTGGATCGTACACCAGCCACACCCGCCAAAGGAATACGTCCTGATCAGACACGAACCCAAGGGCAAAACCCGCATCACGTTGAGCAGTGGTCTACGGAATAATTCTCATTACCTTTGAAAATTTCTCTGCAGGTCTGGCCAACCAAAAGCCGACAAATTACTTCAAACGCGGAACGAGAACCATTACTCTCTTCAAACCCCACAATCGGAGTACCGACCAAATGGATTACTTCAGTTAAAAATGTACATCGATAATCCTGGTCGATAAACGATTAAACGGGTTGCTTCAATTTAAAGAACAAATTTTTTTTCGATAATCCTGGTCGACAAACGATTAAACGGGTTACTTCGATTAAATGCACTTCGAAAATCCTAGTCGACAAACGATTAAACGGATTACTTCGATGATTCCGATCGATCGAACAAACTATTAAAATAGCTTCCATTAAGTAAAAGTGATCATACAAAGAAAAGTCTACAACAGTACAACAAACCGATAAAATACCAAAACAACAAAAGAAAAAGAGAAGGAAGAGGCTAGAAAGCGACAAGATGCGGGAGGAAGAGCTTCCGCGGAGAGTACATCCGATCCGATCATCCTTCAGCAGATGGATCTTTCGGCTCCTATCCTGACGGTTCAGGAGCAGTGGCGCTATGGATTTCTTCAAGGTTCGTGCCTAAGCTCCAAGCCTTGTCGCTCTCCAACGGCTTAGGCGTCGTTTCGTAGCTCATGACTAGGCTGAAGTCTCCTTCGCCCCTGAGGTCCCAGAAGCTTCAGAGACCTCGACCAAAGCATCACCACCCGAAGGAGCCCCGAGAGAACCTCCTGCAGTCTGGAGATTGATGGTCGTCTTAGGATCAATCAAACCGGTGTTAGACCCAAACGGATCAAGACCGGCTAAAAGACCCTCATCGACAAAAGGCGATTCCAGGACCAACGGAGACAGAGAAAGATCGGATTCGGGGATGCTTCCCACTTCCAGGCGAGTGGCTTCCTCCTTGAATTTCTCCTCTTTGGCGGCAAAGAAGTCTATGGTCTCCTGCGTGATTTCGCCGCCCCTCCTCTTCAACATTTGCAGACATTTCCGCGTCCCGAAAGTCTTGGCTGTAGAGGAAGCGAGCCGTATCAAAGGCGTCGCAACGGGACTCTCGATCGCGGATGTTGTTGAATCAGCGGTTGCATTTAGCGACCATGGCAGTTTGCACGCGGATCCTCTCTTGAGTGACTTCGAAGCTGCGAGAGTTCCTAAGGCGAGAAACCTCCGCCGCATGCCTCTCCTCCAAATCAGCCTTTTCCCGTTCCAGCTCAGCCCGCTTCAGCGCTAGCGCGGTCTTCTCCCTGTAAAGCTCTTCCATGGACGCTTTGATAGTCGTGAGCTCTCTCTCCAGATCGTCGGCTTTTTCCTTCTGAGCCTTATCCCTAGTTGCGGCTTCTTCTCGTTCACGGGAGAGCTCACCAGAAAGGGTCTTAACCTCCTCTTTCAAGGAGGCAATACGCTTCTTCTTGATGCGCACCTTCTTTTCGGCCTTTCCGAGCTGAGCGAATGTCGTCTTTAACTCGGTATCGTACTTTTCGACAAGGAAGTTCATACTCCCGGCGGCCTGCGCGACAAAGTAATGATTAGGCAAATGACGATAGACACCCACTTCGTCACAACTACTGCATCAGACGCGAATATAAAAAAAAAGGAACCTACCAGCATCTGGTTGCGGGCTGCGTCAATGTATGCGTCCATGAACATCAGCTCGTCGGTAGGAGGCAGGTCGTACGAATCTCCCCTGATCTGGCGAACCAGATTGGCGCATTCCGGACCGTTGAGAATTAATGGGGTCTCGGCAGCGTACGAGAAGGAGACCCGTTAGGCGAAGGAAATTTTAGGGGTCCGAGTAACAACCCTCTGCGAACCCTCATCTGTCGCCGGCTCTACCTCGAGAAACCGGCTGTTTTCCCCATCGACCTCACCTGGAACGAGGCCTTCAGACTTCAGCTCGTTCTTCTTCTTGCTCCGCCTCTTTAGCTTGGCTGCTTCGTCAGAAACTGCTTCCTCGCGCTTCCTCGCGTTCCTGCTGAGAGATGGGAGCACCCTTGCTCCCCTTGGTAGAACCCATCTCCTCTTTCTCCCCCCCCCCCGGCGGAGTCCCCACCGACTGGTCTGAATGCCCCATCATCACGAGGATCCGCGCCGGATTCGACCCCTTTCCTCGTGCTCTTCTTCCTCTTCTTCTTCGGACGTCCTCCGGATTGCGAATCCCCGGCCTCATCAAAAGAATCTTTAATCACCGGAATCTCTTCTCGACGCCTTTTATCGCTTGTCGTCCTCTGAATAGCAGCCTTCTCCTCACTACTCGCGACAAGAGGATCCGCGGCAGGCTGAGAACTCGTGGGCTCAGTTCCGTCCAGTCCCATCCCATCTATTATCGACATCAGCCCAGGTGCGACCAGCTGATCTTCCACGACAGAGCTCAGGTCCGGCAATTCTTTCATCTTCCTTGCCCTCGTCACTAGTTGTTGCTCCCCCTTCGTGAAAAGCGACAAACTCTTTCTACCCGAGACGACTTGGGTAGGCAGATCCGAAACCCAGTCACCTGCATCAGAACATAATCAATACGAGAAGAATGCAAATGAAGAAGAAAGAAACCGACAAAAGAAACTTACGTTTTGCGATGCGACTTAAAGCTTGGCGAATCCTCTCCTCACTGATCTCCGGCCAACGTTGGTGACTCAGCGCCGCTAAAGCTCGAGCGTCGTCAAAAAAACCTTCGGGATATTCGAGTGTGTTCGGATGATCAACTACACAAAAAATAAAAATTGGTCAAAATCGCACGATAAACATTTATTCGTAAGCGGTAATCTACCAATTCGCCAATTCCAGAGGACCCTGGAGTCTTTGCTCGGCGGTTCTTCGAAGGCGAACTCGTCGGACTTTATGTAAAAGTACCAACGCTGCCAGTCGGGGGTCATGTTCAGGTGACCGGTTAGGATATTGTAATTCCGCCTCATCTTCACCAAGAAAAGACCGTCTCGCATCGGCTTTATGAAACAAAGTTCCTCGAAGGCTCGGACACTCAAAGATATGTCGATCTCTGCTGCCATCACCAGTAGCGCCACCATGATTCGGAATGAGTCGTTGAGGAATTAATTGATAGCCACGTCCCGACGAAAAACGTAGGACGTAATCAGACGAGGGATAGGGAACCACAACTTGGTATCGCGCTGGAAATACGACTCGTAGACACACTGATAGCCTACAGGTGGCGACCAGGGTCTCTGGGTGTACGTGGGTATGAGAAACGTGATGCCCACCGCATTGCACTCCCGCAATAGCTTCTTTACACTACCCAGAGTGGATTTCGTTTCTCCCACGTTCTTCCAAGATTGGCCTTCCACCTCTGCAGGACGGAGACGATGGGGGGGGGATAGCCGGAAGATCGACAAAAACACCATCAGGGCGGTAGCGTACCGGGACAAAATTGGGACGCGTCTCGTGATCGTCTGAACCCTCTGACTCCACAAAACATCAGATGCGTCGTTCCCATCGTCCTCACCCCTGAAAAGTCGCTCCGCATCAGCGACTAACATCCTCTATGCTAAATCCATGTTCGAGGTGTCCATCATAGCATCTCGATGCACGAGATCAAGCTCGTCTAGTGTCTCTCCTCCGACCGACAAATCCTTAACAGGAGAGGGGGACACAGCCACCCCTTTCCCTTTCTATTCCCGGGATAGTCTTTTTGTCGGCACCATAACCCTTTGCAAAATATTTTCGTTTTCTACGACGAAAACCTAGAGAGAGAAGTAGAAGAGCAGAGAGTAGAGAGAGAAAGTACCTTTGCGGGCAGAGAAGAATGAAAGGAGGATAGCGGATACCTCCTATTTTTAAGAAAAAAGGAAGCATGCGTTCCGAAGTCGCAATAATTAGGTCTAGGGATGCCTAATTGGGCCCTAAGAGCCCTCTGGTACCCCAAAAACTCGCGACTCTTCGACTTCCGACATAAATGGGCCTGAGCCCCATTAGGAACCCATCCCGTCCGATGACTCTTCAGCTCCTCGCGCCTCTCCAGCCTTCAGTCTCCCGACAAACCAGAGTCATTAGCGACCGTATCGTTCCAGCGACAAAACGGTGTGAAAGAACGAACGCGTCGCAAAAGGAGTAAACTAGGGGGGAGACTTACCGTACGCCCGTCAGGTGACTCTTCAGTTCCTCGCGCCCTCTCCAGCCTTCGGTCTCCCGACAAACGAGAGCCATTAGCGACCGTATCGTTCCAGCGACAAAACGGTGTGAAAGAACGAACACGTCGCACAAGGAGGTACGCCCTTCAGCCTCTTTCTCGCCAAGCCTAGTATCCGTGGACCATAATCCAACCAATTTACTGAGATTGCGCCGAACATCAGTAAACTAGGGGGGGTGGACTTATTGTAGGAGGTGGGTTTAACACCCCCCCTTTTAAGGCCCACAAAATACTCGGCTTGACCCATCGACAAGGTGATCGGTCGGCTCGGCTTAACACTGGCGGCAAAAAGTTCAGCTTGTGGACACTTTTAGCCGGGAAAGACTACTCCAAGTCGGCTTGCCAAGTGGATCAGGAATGGGCGGCTTAAAGACTCATATCTCCCAGCCTAGACATCAGGCCCGACGAGTAAATGCCCAATAAGTGTTAATGTAATTAGGACATCCCAATTTAGTTATAAAAGGTGAAGGGATGGCCAACTAAAAGGGGGCAGTTCTTTAGAGAGCACTAGTCACCTTATTTTGTAAACACTTCCGATATAAATAAAGTTTTCTTGTGATAAACCCACCGACGAATTTCAGTCGTGTTGTCTAAAACTCGGTTCAAACAAAGAGTAAAAATGTTTTCTTCATTTTCTCTTTCTTTTATAGCCACACAAACAAGAAAAAGGTGAAATTATTAGCACAAAGGGCTTGTATTCTAGTCTTAGATGCTTTATACGTAGATTATGTACCACTGCAGGTTTGGATTTCTACATAGGTACTTAGTTATGCTAAAAGCATTACGATTTAATTTTCATTTACATAATATTAGTTTTATCGCAAAACTCTCACTAATTTGGGTAAGAGTCATCTCGTGAACTAACAATTCAACAAATTACAAAATAAATTAAGGAAATTGTGAGTATACTTTAAAGAAAAAACTAGAAAGTATCTTATTGGTTAATCTAAATACCTATCTGTACGATCAACCAATAATTATATAGAAACCAGTAAACACAAGAAAAAAAAATTCACTTCTCAAAAACATATATCTATATATAAATCAGAATACTCTCTTCCTATAGAACGCTACATCATCTGAAAATAGGGGCACTCACCTAAAGGCTTTGTTAAGTTTGTTAACATTATCCAAACCACACATTTGGTCCATTAAAACATTTAAGTTGATTATTATCAAATTCACTAAACTGACCAAAAAACTCAATGAAAATAGACACAATTACAACCAACGCATGTTAGTTTCTTCACAGTCCTTTTATGCCAACCTATATTTTCAGATTCTTCTTCCTTTATGTTGTCTTATTTCTGGATATGGGTCCATTAAATTTTTTAAAAATATTTAAATATAGTTATATTTATATTATGTATATATATATATATATATATATTTTATAATTAACTAAATTTTTTATTTTATTAAATTTCAATGATTTTTCATTTTTTTTTAAAAAAATAATTTAATTAGATTAAATAAATGGTTAATTAGTTAGTTTTAAAGATAATTTTTTTTAATAGTGGATCCTAATATCTGCGGGTATTCAAATTTTAGTCAGGATATCCTAAATCCAGATATCCGGAAGGTATGAATTTGGATCCAAATAGCAATTTTATGGATCTGACGAATCCGGATCCGAATAATCTGAAATACCCCAAATATTCGACCCGTCCAAAGCCTAGCATACTTCTTCTACAACTTATTACTAATGTTTTATCATCTGGTTTATCAATCAAGGCATTAATCTTAAAATGAGTTGAAAGTATTTTAAATTTTGGATTATATGAGGGTTTGTATTTATTTGAATGAGAAATAGGTAAACCACTTCTTTTCCTACATTTCATTGTGAAAAGATTTGGTACATTGTTAACCAACATATTTTTTTAAAAAAAGCATAAAAAATAAAAGTATTAATAAATTCAAAGACAAAACGTATAAAAGGAGATTTAATCAATAATTTATTTACTTAGTTATAACCTTTATTCCGAGTAAGTTTATTTTAATTGCATTTATAATAAAGGTATTATAAACATTGAAGAATACACAAGAGTTATAATTGCAAAGAAATCTATTTATTAATAAGATAAAATGTGTTTCTCTCAAGAATAAAATATATAAATAATGAATGTTCATATTAATTTCAATTGAGAGTAAGAAGTCTATTTAAAATTAAATACTTTATAGTTACTCACCCTGCCCCTAACGGGTGTTTAACCCTAGTAAATAATAAACTTAATTGGGTTTTTGAACTTCACATATAGCCCATCAGCTTGTGACTTCGCAATCTGAGTTTCGCTGCGCCCTTTCCCTTCTCGTTGACTGAAGTGAGTGTACACCAAGCCTTCATGATTTATAATTTAGAAATCTATAATATTAACATGATTAAGACACTCAAAATTCTTACAAGTTACCCTTTTTTTTGTCAAAGACCTCTTAACATCTTGCGAGCTTAATAGACCATGTACTCAAGATTGAATTGGTGTTTGAGCTCCTCTTTAATTAATCATAAGTGTTCAAAATGTCTCTTGTTGTATGTGAGTTTAGATATTGCTGCTTTGATCTCTGCACAAGTCATATATGAGAATGAGATTTTTCAAACAAAAAGTATAACTGCATTTCTCAGAGAAGTTCACCTTTTGGGCTTCTTTTGCCCAAACCAATTTATAAGAAAAACAACGGAAGTAATAAACGAAAACAAGACTGTAAACTCTCAGACATCAAACCATTTGTTGTAACTTAGCTCATGAAATATAAAAGATAGTATTTATAATTATTATTTATATGTGGATTGCCTTTTGTAGTGAAGAAAAAAAACGTGAGTAAAGAGAGAAGTGAAAGTTTTGATGAGCTTATCAATTACCAAAAATAGTATATGGGGTCACTATTTATACAATGGAGAAATACATAAAATAATTAATGAAGTCGGTTGATGTCGGTCAAGTAGATTATCATCTTTTGATATTATCTTCTTTAACACTCTCCCTTGATTATCTATCTTGTATTACGTATTGCCTCGTTAAAAATCTAATCACGGAAAAATCGAAAGGGATAAAAACCATTACAAGGAAAAAAGATTACAGTGACGTAATCTCCCCCTAAGAATAAGGGACATAGCTCTTTCTTCATAAGTCACGCAAATGCTGGATTCCGATACCGTGGACATGTTTTCGGAACGTTGTAGTAGGAAGAGTTTTAATGAACAAGTCATCCGGATCGTCGCAAGACCGTATATACTTGATGTCCACTTCTTGATTTTTCTCAAGCTCTCGTATGTATGAGAAAAATATTGGAGGAATGTGCTTTGTTCTATCGATCTTTATATAACATTCTTTTAGTTGAGCGACACAAGCCAAATTGTCTTCAAATATTTTCGTCGGCTCTTTCTTATCAGCTATTCCACTTGCTTCTTGTATGTGGTGACTCATTGACCTAAGCCACACACATTCATGACATGCTTCGTGAAGGGAAATAATCTCCGCATGATTCAAAGAAGTCACAACCAGAGTTTTTTTTTTTGGAAACGCCAAGAGATCGCGGTTCCACCAATTGTAAAAACGTAGCCGGTCTGCGATCGAGCTTTATGGGGATCTGCTAAGTATCTTGCATCTGCAAAACTAACCATACCAAACTCGGGTTTTCTAAAATATATTAACCCTACGTTAATTGTACCTTGGAGGTAACAAAATATATTTTATTCCGTTCCAATGCCTGTGAGTAGGAGCATGACTATATCTTGCAAGTAGGTTAGTAGCAAAAAAAATATCAAGTCTCGTAAAGTTTTCAAGATATAGAAGCCCACCGATAGCACTCACATAAGGTACTTCAGGACCTAGTATTTCCTTGTTATCTTCACATGGTCTAAAAGGATCTCTCTAAACATCGAGAGATCTATTTACCATTGGAGTACTCAAAAGAGTCGTTTTATCCATATAAAATCGTTTCAATAGCTTTTTCGTATAATTTGATTGATGCACAAATATTCCTTCATGGAAATGATCTATCTGGAGTCCAAGACAAAACTTTGTGTTTCCCAGATCTTTCATTTTGAACTCTTCTTTCATATGAGTTCGAGCATCATCAACCTCCTTTTGAGTTCCGATTATATTAAGGTCATCTACATATTCAGCAACGATCACAAAGCCAGATGGCGATTTCTTTATAAAAACGCATGGACATATCGCATTATTCACATATTCTTTTTTCAGTAGATATTCACTTAAGCGATTGTACCACATGCGTCCAGATTTCTTCAATCCGTATAGTGATCGATGTAACTTGACCGAACAAATCTCCCTAGATTTTGCTTTCAATGCTTTTGGTATTTCCAATCCTTGAGGGAGTTTCATGTATATATCATTATCCAATGATCCATACAAATATGTAGTCACAACGTCCATAAGATGCATTTCAAGATTTTTCAATGCCGCTATGCTCACTAAAAATCTAAACGTTATTGCATCCATAACTGGGGAATATGTTTCCTCAAAATCAATTCCAGGTCTCTGAGAAAAACCTTGGGCAACTAATCGGGCTTTATATTGTGTTAGTTCATTCTTTTCATTTACTTTTCTCACAAATATCCACTTATACCCAACATGGTTTATATTCTCTAGTGTTATGACTATAGGCCAAATACATTCTTTTTATTCAGGGAGAGTAACTCAGTTTGTATAGCCTTCTTCCACTCCTCCCAATCATGTCTTTTCATACATTCCAATATGGACCTTGGATCTAGATCATCACTTTCGTGATCTATTTCTTTGGACACAGAATAGGGAAACATTCCATCAACATCTTTTATCTTATCTCTGATCCATAATTTTTCATCTCGGGCGTAATTCATGGAAATCTCATACTTTTTTGTTCTTTCCTCGTCATATGGGTCCTTATCTTTATTTGGTTCTTCTTGAACCTTTTCATTTATGCCTTCTTTCAGATATTTTTCAGTATCAGGTTCTTCTGCAACCTTTTCACTTTGCTCAACCAATTTCTTTTTCTTTTGGGGATTTTTATCTTTCAAACCCCCTGGTCTCCCCCTCTTTAATTGAACATTAGCTTCATTCATTGTGTTTCCATCAGTTTGTCCCTCACGAACAACAATTATTGATGAAACATTTTCAGCGGGTATATATGATCTTTCACCCTTCTGGTATCTGTGAATGCATCTGGTAACTTGTTTGCCAAATTATGCAAATGCACAATTTTCTGAACTTCCAGCTCTCATTGATTCGTAGGGGGATCAAGGTGTAACAACGACGATGTACACCATGTAATCTCCTTAGGAATTTCTCTAATTCCTCCCCCTAACGCTAGAAATTCTTCCTCATTAAAATGGCAATCGGAAAACCGTGCCGTAAACATACCACCAATTATCGGTTCAAGATATTTTATTATACTTGGTGACGTATGACCCACGTATATTCACCATCTCCTCTATGGGCCCATTTTTGTTCTTTGTGGCGGAGCTATCGAAACATAGACCGCATACCCAAATATACGGAGATGAGATACATTTGGTTCCTGCCCAGATGACAATTGTAATGGGGAGTACTTGTGATCTGCACTTGGTCTAATCTGAATCAGTGAAGCCGCATGCAAAATAACATGACCCCATAAAAAAATTATTCTCAATATCAGCAGTCTTGCAATCAACTGCAACCGTTTGATCAATGACTCGGCCATACCATTTTGTGTATGAACATGAGGAACTAGATTCTCTAAATCAATTCCCACTAACATACAATAATCATTAAAGTCTTGTGATGTAAACTCACCATCATTATCAAGCATTGCTTTCTTTATGGCATACTCTAAGAACTGCGTTCTCAACTTTATGATTTGGGCAATGAACTTTGCGAAAGCCGTATTTCTTTTTGTCAAAAGACATACATTTGACCATCTCATAGATGCGTCAATCAATACCATGAAATACATAAACGGCCCGCACGGTGGGTGGATCGGCCCACATATATCACCATGAATTCTTTCCAAAAATAATGGTGATTCATTGCCAAATTTCCTGGTGATGGCCGAGTTATAGTTTTCCTTGAGAACATGCATTGCATGTAAACTCGTCCATTTGCAAAATTCTCTCGTTTTTCAACGGATGGTCATTTGAATTTTGCATTATCTTTCTCATCATGACTGAACCGGGATGTCCTAGCCTCTCATGCAGATTTAAAATGTATTAGTAAACTTCGGGTTTACTGTGGCATAGGACTCATTCATGTTTATTTTTGTACAATATAGTCCAGAGGATAACATTCTTAACTCTTCTAATATATTTTTCCTCTCGGAATTAATGCAAAGATATTCAGTGTCATCTTTTCTCATAGTCTCAATATGATATCCATTTCTCCGGATATCTTTAAAACTTAATAAGTTTCTATGAGACTCGAGGGAATATAATGCATCTTTATTTCAAATTTCATCCCTCGTGGCATCAAAAATTGACTCTACCAGAGCTATTAATAATATTTGCACTAACAGATATTGCACTTACGCTTCCAGCGTAATCTTTTATTTTGAGACTAGAGAAATATTTCTTATCTTTAACTATCGTGTGTGTTGACGCACTATCTGCCAAACACATATCTTCATCCATAGTCTCAAAGTCTGGCATTTTCTTAATTCAATATATTCATAAAACATGTATTATTAAACAAGAAACATTACATATATCTTACAATAAAAGATATAGATACTATAATACAGTAAACTTATATCGCATCGATCTTATATCACATTGATCTTATATCACTCATCGATTCTTTCTGAATAAACCAGAAATTCAGATACGTCAAGATGAGTATCATCATTTAGACCATGAACGGATGGCTTGGATTCATCAGAGATGAAGTTTGTTTCACTTCTTTTATCTTTCGCTTTTTGGGATTCTCTATACAGATCGGCTAAGTGTTTTGGCTTACGATAACCACGTACCCAATGACCTTTCATGCCACATATGTAGCAAACCTTTTCTGATTTCCTTTTATCATCCTGGCCTCTTTCATTTTCGTGGAAGTCCTTATTATTTCTTTTATCATATGGACGAAATATTATTTTGTGTCATCTTCCACGACCATGATAACGGTTTCCACCACGTCCACATCCTCGTCTTCTCCAATTATCATAAATGGATGATGCAACATTCGCTTCAGGGAATGGAGCAGATCCTGTTGGACGAGCATGATGATTTAATGTCACGAGTTGATTATTCTGTTCCGCTACAAGGAGAACTTGCATCAACTTCGAGCAACGGGTATACCCATTCACCCGGTACTGTTGCTGCAGGACTACATTGCCAAGATGGAAAGTGGAGAGAGTTTTCTCGATCATATCATAATCACTTATTTTCTCTCCATATAACATTATCCTACATGTAATTTTGAACATTGCGAAATTATATTCACTTATACTTTTGTAGTCCTGGAACCGGAGATGGGTCAACTCGTGTTTATCTTTCGGTTTCTGGTGATCGAACCTCTCTTTTAATGATTGCCAGAGGTCCGCAGGATCCTCTTTCGTAATATATTCATCCTTTAAACCATCATGTATATGGTGTCGTAAAAATATCATGGCTTTAGCCTTTTTCTCATCTGACACCGTTTTTGAATTACCGATGGTTTCCAAAAGCCCATTTCCTCTCTGGTGCATCTTTGCACCCACTAGCCAAGTCATATAGTTATTTCCCATAATATCAAGGGCATTTATTTCGAGCTTTGTCAAATTCGACATGAAAATTATATTCATAGAACAACATATTTTAGAATATAATAAAGACGAGAATTTAAATGCATAATTTAAAGGCAAAAATTAAAAGCATAAACTTAAATTGCAAAAATTTAAAGAGCATAAATAATATCAGAGACTTAGCCTTCCACATAATCCGAGGAGACATATTCTTCCATATTGATCATTTTTTCAAGGTCTGAGGAGACAAAGTATACTATTTTAACATTTTCTTTTTATTCAAGGTCAGAGAAGACATAGTCTTCCATGTTGACCTTTTATTTTTATTCAGTAAGGCAAGTTTGATCAGGTGCAACTAACGAGATTATATGAAAAGAAGGTCAGGTCCACGGGAGTCATATAAGGAAATAAGCGTAGATATTCTTTGAGCCATTGATGATAAGTTTGACCAAGCTAAATAAGGAAACAACACTTAATGGTCGGTTTGGTGAGCAAGTCGTGAAATAAGTATAAAAAGAGACCTCCAGCCTTCATTTCTCATTGAACTCGTAAACAAGAATTAGAGAGAAGCCAGAGCATGAACAAATTTCTAGAGAGAAGATTTCGAGAAGAAGGATCGAACAAGGAGGAGCCGAGGAGTTCTTCGCCAGGAAACACATGAAGGTTCATAATCTTCGATCTTTTAAGATCAACCGAGGTGAGGGCGTGATTCGTGGTAACTTAATATTTAGTATTTTTTATCATAGTTAGATTGTTAGGATGAAGATTATGCGTTAGAGGAATTGTTTATGGAAAGCTTGTTCTTCGTTCTTCGAGATAGTTCTCAAGGATCAAAGAACATTCATACATTCATAGGATATTTGCATGATAGATTGCGTGAAATGATGTTATGTTTAATTGAGATGTTTACGTAAAATACTTAGATTTGATCCGACAAGAATTGGAATTTTAGGTTGAAAATGTTATAGAAACGGATTGAGAATTGAAGAAATTAAGGAAAACATGAGATTAGAAGAACGTGATTAAGCTAAGGAAGAAAAATATGTTTTTCCTTCGAACCGTAAAGATGTTATGATCATGTTTTCGCTTCGGGCCGTGTATGTTGGCTTCGGCCATTATGGACCTTCGGGTCGCAGGTTGGCTTCGGCCGCAGGTTGGCTACGACCGTAATGGACCTTCGGGTCGCAGGTTAGCTTCGGCCGCAGGTTGGCTACGGTCGTAATGGACCGACGGGTCTCAGGTTTGGCTTCGGCCGCCGGTTCGGCTATGGCCGCAGGTTGATGGACCTTCGGGTCAGAATGTTAGGAAATGCTAAAGTAAAGGAATGATAGAACCGGAACGTTGTTAGTTTTTGAATGCATGAAAACGAATAAGTAATAGGAAAGAAAATTGGCTAAGTAAGAAATGATAGAAACGAATTGCTAGGTTGATAGATTGGAAATTGCTAGGTTGTTAGAATGGAATATGGAATTTGATTTCTTGATTATTGAGTTGTATGTGGGCGGTTTTGAGCGTCCTCACTGAGTAATTTTGTATACTCATGCCTTCTTTTGCGGATGCAGGTAAGGTTGATTGTGTGGACTGGAGCGCGGGATGATGAAGACCATCGGGGCATGGTATTTTGAACATGGGTAATGTTTGGAAAGTTTTATAAATCTTTACTTAGAATTTTCAACATGTTTTTCAAAGATTTTCGGGGTGTGGTGTTTCAATTTGGTATCAGAGCGGGGTAGGCCAGTCAGTTCTGTCCTGGCAAGCCGCTTTTCTAAAATTCAATTTGTGGGTAAGGGTGGAAAGAAACCGATGGTCTATGTCTCGCGCGAAGGATGTGTTTATGATTGGATTGGATTGCTTAGCAAATGGCCAAGCGAAATTGTGTTTGATAGTTGCAGGAAGTTAGTGAAAACTAACTTATGTCTTGTTAAAGATGAAAAAGTATCGTCGATTGGGTTTTTCATAAAGTAGGAAATGAGGGTATCGGTTTTGTTCGGTTAGCAGGAGTAAATTTTCCTAAATTCGTGTGCGATGGATCAAGATAGGACAGCTTTAGTGCATGAGTGGATACGATGGTTGGAAGTACGAAGCAATAAGCGATATGGATTGTTGGTTGAGTAAATGAAAAGCTAGGATTATTAGAGTTGCTAAGTTAATTCTTGAGAATGAAGGAAGTTAATGTCTCATGGAATTATGAAGTGTTGGATGTTCGTGGGTGGTGTACCACACTTGCTGGAAGCTTAATAGGTCGATGAAAGTGAAACAAGAACGCGTGTGTGGTTAGTAGAACGTGGTACTAGGGGTTTACAAGGTGGATGTAAGGATGGAGTTAATCCGCTTGTTAGTGGTGTGGTGGTGAATGCCAAACTTTGTTCGACTTCGGGTGTTGCATTCTTTGTGTGGCAGGAAATCACCCAACATTGGTAAACATAAGAATGAGTTCGAGGATGAGATCAGATGTGGTCGTGAAGCATAAATGGTGATTTTCAAGTCGCATGTCATTTATCAAGATGTTTCAATGCTGGTGGAAAGCGTGGACATGTTAGGTAAATGGTGCATAGGAATCCTTAGAATGGACTTCTAGCGCATTACCAATTGCAAAAGATGGCAAGTTAGATTGAATGAAAAAAAAAGCTGATATTTCAAGGAATGAGGAAATGGTTTGAGATTTCAGTAGCACCAGAAATAAGAACAAAATAGATGGTAAAGAACGAGCGCAAAGTAATCTGAGGACCATCGCGGATTCGAGAGATGAGCAATGAGAGGTGTTGATCAAAACTTCAATGCGTTAGAGTGATTACGGAAGCAAAATGTTATTATGGAAGTTAAGCAAGTGCAGTTTTAGAACATGAGCATCGGGTTCTTAGTCTACTTGGCGCCCAAAGGAAGAGTGGTGTTAATCGAAGAAAGGTCACAACCACTGCAATTGTCCGTGGAAACAATGATCCAATAAAAATCAGAAAATCCGTCGGATTAATGGGTAAGAATTGACAACTTGTAAAAGGTGTTGCAAGTCCTTGATTTATTGAATGGGTTGACGGAAAAAGATGTTGAGTATGGAGCGACACAATGCAAGGGAAGTTATGTGGTATCGAAAGTGCGGTGGATGGGTATGTCAGTGATAGTACCATCCATGAAAGAATGCTTATTCATTGAATCAGCAAAGATATGACTTTGGTGTTTCATGTTTTAAAAGAATTTGATAGCACCTATCTGTTTTGACGGTTGAGGAAGCAGAAGGGTTGAATGAGCTGTTGAGAATGTTGCGAGTAAATGTCGTGACATATGAGATGAGTGAACGGAGTGGGGAAGCATTTATCAAGTTCACTTACTGGCTCTGATCAGAGTAGTGCATGGAAGCGTAGTTAAGTATATAAGAAGTCAAGAATAAGACCGCAATGTTAGCCGGGGATGAACCAAGACAAAGAAGATGAATGGAGATAATCATGGACTATGATTTGGAGATAGCCACCACTAGAAGAAGGTTAATCTAGTGGCAGATGCGATTAGTCACATGAAGGCAAATGTTTTGGTAGAGAAAGAAGCAGAACAACTGATTGTAATGGTTGAAATGAGGCGAGTTTAAGCAATATTATTTGAAGCAGTTGTTATGGGTGGATGAAAGTCCGATATAACAACTGATGAAACCAGATCATTAGGCACCAAGTGTGTTGCTGCAAGTTACCAATGTTCGAGTGAAAGGGGACTTTAATCACAACGGATTTTTGTGAACGGACTACCCATAAATAACAAATCTTCAGGGATCACTATGGGTTATGGTTGTCTACTTAAGTAAATATGCACATTTCAGTTCAAGAGAGGATGTGGTGGATAAGAGTGCTTAGTTGGGAAAGAAAAAGATGGTGAGACTTCATTAAATTTTGTTAGCACCATGTGAGACCGGACGAAAGTTTATGTTCGGATTTTGGATGGCATTTCCGAAAAACATTGAGCATATAGTGCACTTGTCATAAACTGGAGAATACATGGCATCATTTTCATTTGTAACATTATTAGAATTCAAACTAGAAGAGAATTTTTTTTTGGATTCGAGCAACATGTGGAATCAAAGTGGGAAAAAAAATCTACTGCTAAAAGTGACGAAGGAAATGTGGGATGGTGGAAACCCAAGATCAGTCTCAAAAATGGGTAACATACTTGCAAGAAAGGTATGAGCCGTGCTCCAGAGTCGCTAGATGTTCATCAGTTGGTCGAGGCTAAATTTGAGGACGAATTTTGTTGAAGTGGGGGAGAGTTGTAACGACCCGCTCCCGGAGTATTTTAAAATTCGAAGGAAATAAATCGTGAGAGGTTTAGTTGTACAATGAGCGTATTTTTTCTAAGTGTGGAAACACTTTTACTCATGAGAGTTGGAAGAATGAGCCACATTTTTGACTAAGTGTCGGATGTTCGGTAAACATATAGAGCGATTAAAGTCTAAGCAAAGGAATTACAGACTACCAGTTTAACTATGGCAATTTCGCTATCGGAGAATGTGGGTTCCAAGTAAGGAAAGTTTGATCAGGTGCAACTGATGAGATTATACGAAAAGAAGGTCTGGTCCACGGGAGTCATATAAGGCAATAAGCATAGATATTCTTTGAGCCATTGATGATAAGTTTGACCGAGCTAAATAAGGAAACAACACTTAATGGCCGGCTTGGTGAGCAAGTCGTGAAATAAGTATAAAAGGAGACCTCCAGCCTTCATTTCTCATTGAACTCATAAACAAGAATTAGAGAGAAGCCAGAGCTTGAACGAAGTTCTAGAGAGAAGATTTTGAGAAGAAGGATCGAACAAGGAGGAGCCAAGGAGTTGTTCATCAGGAAACACATGAAGGTTCAGAGTCTTCGATCTTTTAAGATAAACTGAGTTGAGGGTGTGATTTGTGACAACTTAATATTTAGTATTTTTATCATAGTTAGATTGTTAGGATGAAGATTATGCGTTAGAGGAATTGTTTATGGAAAGTTTGTTCTTCGTTCTTCGAGATAGTTCTCAAGGATCGAAGAACGTTCATACATCATAGGATATTTGCATGATAGATTGTGTGAAATGATGTTATGTTTAATTGAGATGTTTACGTGAAATACTTAGATTTGATCCGACAAGAATTGGAATGTTAGGTTGGAAATATTATAGAAACGGATTGAGAATTGAAGTAATTAAGGAAAATACGAGATTAGAAGAACATGATTAAGCTAAGGAAGAAAAATATGTTTTGGCTTCGGGCCGTAAAGATGTTATGATCATGTTTTGGCTCCGAGCCGTGTATGTTGGCTTTGGCCGTTATGGACATTCGGGTCGCAGGTTGGCTTCGGCCACAGGTTGGCTGACCGACGGGTCGCAGGTTTGGCTTCGGCCGCAGGTTTGGCTACTGCCGCAGGTTTGGCTTCGGCCACAGGTTTGGCTTCGGCCACAGGTTTGACTACGGCCGCAGGTTCGGCTATAGCCGCAGGTTGATGGACCTTCGGGGCAGAATGTTAGGAAATGATAAAGTAAAAGAATGATAGAACCGGATGTTAGGTTGTTAGTTTTTGAATGCATGAAAACGAATAAGTAATAGGAAAGAAAATTGGCTAAGTAAGAAATGATAGAAACGAATTGCTAGGTTGATAGATTGGAAATTGCTAGGTTGTTAGAATGGAATATAGAGTTTGATTGCTTGATTATAGAGTTGCATGTGGGCGGTTTTGCGCGTCCTCACTGAGTAATTTTGTATACTCATGCCTCGTTTTGCAGATGCAGGTAAGGTTAATTGTGTGAACCGGAGCGCGGGATGATGAAGACCATCGGGGAAGGGTATTTTGAACATGGGTAATGTTTGGAAAGTTTTATAAAGATCTTTACTTAGAATTTTCAACGTGTTTTTCAAAGATTTTCGGGTTGGGGTGTTTCACATAGCCTATCTTAACAATCAGTCGGGGAAGGCAAAGCCTATCATCCTGAAAAATAAACGGAGAAGCAGAGCCTTCACTCTGGAACAATAACAAAATTAAAATAATTAAAATTATTGAAAACATAAATTAAACCTTACTGCGCTAGTATAAGTTCGTTTGGTATAAAAGTCTTGTGTTGATAACGTGTTGTCACTGAGCTCATGAAATATAAAAGATAGTATTTATAATTATTATTTATATGTGGATTGCCTTTTGTAGTGAAGAAAAACAATGTGAGTGAAGAGAGAAGTGAAAGCTTTGATGAGCTGATCAATTATCAAAAATAGTACATGGGGTGACTATTTATACTAAGGAGAAATACATAAAATAATTAAAGAAGTCAGTTGATGTCGATGAAGTAGATAATCATCTTTTGATATTATCTTCTTTAACACTATTCTTGTATTCAACTCATTTTTTCTAATATTAAAAATTTTAATACTTATTTTATCTTTTTTAATTTTAAACTTTACTTCCAAAAATTCAATCTATAACTCTAAACTTTAAATCTAAATTAGTTAATCCAAAAGGTATAAATATATACTTATATCTTTTAATAAAATCTATTTTAGTTATTTTTCTCCCTGAAAACTACTTTGTTGACAAAATTTCTTTTTAGTTCTATCTATTTTTCAAGTCTTTTTTTGTGTGTGTATTTGTTTTTTTTTTCTCAGATGAAGTTCAAACCATTGTAGTTTTGGAAAGTCCTCCTTAAACCATGCATTCATCGTGGTTGTGGTTCCTCTGTTGGTAACCACCCTTTTGTACAACACCAACTTTTCTTGCATCTCATTAATGCTTGACCGAAAGCCTTGGACCATCCCAAACAACTTCTCTTTAGATCGCATAAACCGGAATTCCAAATCATCCATCTTGTTCTTCAATATTTCAAAATTATTTTAATCTCACAATAGTCTTAAAGGCATAGCTCAAATGCTCATGTTATAAAATTATTTTTTCTTTTCATTTTTGTGAGTGTTTGTCGTAAGTTCACTTGAGCTGAGTTGTGGCTTGGGCCTAAACGTCTTGGCCCATTACGAACTTAAGCTCGAGTTGAAACCTGGAGCTCAGTGGGCTTCGAATGTTAACCTGCAAAACGGTGGATTTTTGGTAAATGATATAATAAGAATCATTGTCTTCCTCGAGAGAGTGTGAGCATTCTGTTATAACTGACACGAGCAGAGCTAAAAGGATCAGAGTAAAAAGAGAGTCTTATCTTGGCGACGATCGCGACGGAGGCGGTGAAGTTCCGGCTGTGATCAGAACCGTAGAAGAATCTGATTACCTGAAGTGTATTTCAGAGGTAGTCTTTACAACTTATCTTTGTGTGATCTCTGTATAAGCTTGTTGAAAGACACCGAGACTCTATATTGGTTCCAAAGGCTATAGTGATCAGTTGAGAGCTCAGATCTCTCCCCGGACAGTAGGAAACGAAGTCCGGGTTAACAAATCTTGTGTGTTGATTGTGTTCATGTTTACTCCTTAATCTGCAAATCAAACAAGAACGGAAATCGATCATTCACAAGAATCGTAACGAGTAATCAAGCTAATAACACTAACAAGTGGTATCAGAGCGCCAGGTTATTGTGCAGGAGCTGATTGCGAGTGATCGTAATCTAAGGTGTTAATCGATTCTAAGTGTTTGTGGATCTGTGTGTTTGACGAGCGCGGATCTTGATGGAGGCTGTTACGAAGTTTGAGATGGATAAGTTCGACGGGAAAGGGGACTTTGGGATGTGGAAATTCAAAATGCTTATGCAACTGGAGTTGCAGGGACTGGGGAAGATTCTGCAAGATGAAGCTGGTGAATCATCAGAGAAAGATGATTCAGATCCGAAGTTAAAAGCAAAAGAAGAAGATTCAGATCCTAAAGCCAAGGAGAAAGATACTAGAGCGAGAAATCTTATATGTTCAAGCCTTACTAATATCGTGTTGAGGAAGGTAATGAAGGAGCAGACTGCTATGGGAGTGTGGAGAGCACTGGAAGCTGATTATCAAACCAAGACGTTGCCAAACAGGATCTATTTGAAACAAAGGTTTGCGAGTTTCAAGATGTCTGAACAAAAATCTATTGAAGAAAACTTAGATGGATTCTTGAAACTGGTGGATGATTTGGCAAGTCTTAACGTCATGGTGTCAGATGAAGATCAGGCTATTCAAGTGTTATCAAGTTTACCGCCTCAATACGATTCCCTGGTTCATACATTGAAGTATGGAAACAGCAAAGAAACACTAACCTTGAAGGAAGTTACAACCTCAGCTTATTCTAAGGAGGCTGAGTTAAGAGAGAAAGGGGTTGTAGGAAAGTCAAGTTCAGCTGCTGAGGGACTGTACGTCTCTAAAGGAAATGGTGAGAAACGTCAAGGAGGAAAACAAGGGAGAGGCAGGAGTAAGAGCAGAGAAAGCAGACCTAAAAGAAACTCTAGGTCACAGACGCCAGCTAAACCAAGAGAGTGTTGGGTCTGTGGACGTGAGGGTCACTTCAAAAGGGATTGTCCAGAAAGAAAGGATGGAAACAAGCAGCAAAATGCAAATGTTGCACAGAGACAAGAACCGATGATCTTGACTGCAAGTGTGCATGACACACGTGATCTGTGGGTTCTGGATTCCGGCTGTACGTTTCATATTACACCAGACAGGGATGTTCTATTTGACTTTAAAGAAGTGAATGGAGGGAAGGTGTTAATGGGGAACAACACTTATAGCAAAGTGACCGGCATTGGAAAATTGAAAATTGTAAATCCAGACGGTACAGAGGTGATCTTGACTGACGTGCACTACATGCCTACTATGGGAAGGAATTTGATTTCATATGGGCAACTCGAGAAGAGTGGGTGCAGTTATGAAGGATCTGGGTTTAACGTGACATTCTCTAAAGGTGGAAAGCGTGTGATTACAGGAACCTACAGAGAAGGTCTATATTTCTTGAATGGGAGTGTGCAGAAGGGAACAGTTGCTATTGCTAGACCTGAAGTTGATACCACAAAGATGTGGCATTCTAGGCTAGGTCACATGGGACTTAAGTGTATGAATGAACTGGTTAAAGGTGGTTACCTTGATGGGAAAGAAGTTCATACACTTGACTTCTGTGAGGAATGTGTTCTCGGGAAATCTCATAAACAAAGTTTTCAAGAAGGAAAGCATGTTTCTAAGGAACCATTGGAGTACATTCATTCAGATTTGTGGGGTTCACCAAGTGTTGAGGAGAGCCTCGCAGGATGCAAGTACTTCATCACGTTTATTGATGATTACTCAAGGAAAGTGTGGATTAGTTTTCTAAGAACTAAAGATGAAGCATTTCAAAATTTTAAGGAATGGAAACAGCTTGTTGAGAATCAAACAGGGAAGCGTGTGAAGTGTCTGAGGACAGACAACGGTTTGGAATTTTGCAACAAAGCGTTTGATGGGTTATGTAAGAGCTCTGGGATTAAAAGGCACACGACATGCTCTTACACACCACAGCAGAACGGTGTTGCTGAGAGAATGAACAGGACTATCATGAACAAAGTTCGAAGTATGCTAGCTGAGACAGGATTTGGGAAACAGTTTTGGGCAGAGGCAGCTTCTACGGCAGTGTATCTGATTAATCATTCTCCTACGTCATCTTTGAGTTTTAAGATTCCAGAAGAAGTCTGGTCAGGAAGGAAGGTAACATTGAATCATCTTAAGAGGTTTGGATGTGAAGCGTTTGTACACACTGTTCAGGATAAAATAAGCCCCAGAGCAACGAAAGGCTACTTCGTGGGATACCCTCAGGGTGTCAAAGGTTTCAGGGTTTGGATGCCAGAAGAGGGAAAGTGTACTATCAGTCGAAACGTGACGTTTCATGAAGACAAGGTGTTTAAAGACAAGGTCGAGACAACACCTAAGGCATCCAAACAAACTAAAAAGGGAAAACGAGTTTCCTTCAATTTTGATAAGACGTTTGAGGATTCAGATTCTGGTGGAGTTTTATCAGAAAGTGTGGATGAGTCTTCGAGTTCAGAATCAGAAGGTTCAGACAGCTCAGAGTCCGATACAGCTGAACAGAGAGGGACAGAAACGACGCAAGTAGAGACTTCTTCAGACGACTTAAGTGGTTATATGTTAGCTCGAGATCGAGCTAGAAGAAATGTCAAGAAGCCATCGATATACGAGGAAGGAGGTGATTATGTGGTTGCTTATGCACTGTTGTGTGCTCGAGATGCAGAGATAGAAGAACCGAAAACTGTGGCAGAAGCAAGAAGGAGCAAGTACTGGAAGTACTGGAAACTAGCCATGGAAGAAGAGATTAAATCCTTGGCAAAGAACAAAACTTGGCTAGTGGTAGATAAACCGGGAAAGAACAAAATTGTTGGTTGCAAATGGATTTTCAAGTTCAAGGAGGGAATTCCTAATGTTGAATCTCCGAGGTTCAAGGCTAGACTAGTAGCTAAAGGATTTACTCAAATCGAGGGAATTGATTACAACGAAATTTTCTCACCAGTGGTGAAGCATGTGTCCATTCGTTTGATGCTGTCAGTGGTGGTTAACTATGACATGGAACTAGAGCAGCTAGATGTAAAGACAGCCTTTCTACATGGAACTCTAGACGAGGAAATCTATATGAGTCAACCTGAGGGATTCATTGAGAAAGGAGACGAGTCGAAAGTGTGCCTATTGAAGAGATCCTTGTATGGATTAAAACAGTCTCCGAGGCAGTGGAATCAAAGGTTTGATGAGTTCATGAAGGGACAAGGCTACATTCAGAGTGTTCATGACCCGTGTGTGTATTTTAAAGGAAAGACTTTGGAGGAAAAGGTTTTCTTACTGCTATACGTGGATGATATGCTAATAGCATCGAAAGATATGAAGAAAATTCAGAAACTGAAGGAGAGTCTGAGGTCTGAATTTGAAATGAAAGACTTGGGCAAAGCTACTCGTATCTTGGGGATGGACATCTTACGTGACAGAAAGAAGGGTATTCTAAAGCTTTCACAAGAAAAATACTTAAGACAAGTGTTGAAGAATTTCAACATGGATGGAGCAAAACCAGTTGTTACTCCGGTTAGCTCACAGCACAAGTTGAGAAAGTTATCTGATGAAGAGATCAAAGAACAAGCTGACTATATGGAAAAGATACCCTATGCTAGTGCGGTTGGAAGCCTAATGTATGCTATGATTGGGTCTCGACCAGATTTGGGATTTGCTATTTGTCTGATCAGCAGATACATGTCTCAACCAGGAAGAGCTCACTGGGATGCTGTCAGATGGGTTTTCAAGTACTTAACGGGAGCTCTGGATATCTGCCTAACGTTCACCAAACATGATGTGTTTGAGATTGTTGGCTACAGTGATTCAGACTACAATTCAGATTTGGATCGAAGGAGATCGGTATCAGCTTATCTTTTTCAAGTTGGGGGGAATACTGTCAGTTGGCGAGCCACACTACAGTCTGTTGTTGCATTGTCAACTACAGAAGCTGAGTATATGGCTCTCACTGAAGCAGCGAAGGAGGGTAAATGGTTGATGATGATGTGCGGTGAATTGGGATTCAATTTCAATAGCTACAAGTTGTACTGTGATGCGCAAAGTGCAATATGTCTAGCTAAAAATGCAGTTCATCATGGCAGGACGAAGCATATGGATACTAAATATCATTTTATTCGGGATAAAGTTCACGAGGGTTCTGTTAATCTAATCAAGGTGCATACTACTCTAAATGCGGCTGATTTTCTAACTAAGTGTTTACCTGGTCCGGCTTTTCAGAAGTGTCTGGAGCTGGCTAAGGTCCTAGCCTGATGGGATGAGGTGGAGCTTGAGGTGACTTTGTCGATTTGGTTACCTCGCATGCAACATAAAGAAACTGGATTAAGTTTGGAGGATAAGAGAAATCGACAGTCTTTTCATTGGAATGTAAAAAAAAAAAAAGGGGTTCTTACCTTGTGTTTTTTCCAGAAGAAAGAAGATAGATCAGAAGTGATCCACTTCTATTCTGAATCGGCGGTAAAGCTGGAGGGTTCATCTGGTTTAGGATTGATCAGGAGCTTAGGAGAGAGAGTTCGGAGGTTGGGTCATCGGAGAAGTTGTTTGGGCGGACTGGTTTAGGTGGAGCTCTCGACATAGGTGATTTCGGCAAAGTGTTTAGGGTTTCAGACCGAAGTGAATCGACAAAGGTGGAGATTGTGAGTGTTTGTCGTAAGTTCACTTGAGCTGAGTTGTGGCTTGGGCCTAAACGTCTTGGCCCATTACGAACTTAAGCTCGAGTTGAAACCTGGAGCTCAGTGGGCTTCGAATGTTAACCTGCAAAACGGTGGAGTTTTGGTAAATGATATAATAAGAATCATTGTCTTCCTCGAGAGAGTGTGAGCATTCTGTTATAACTGACACGAGCAGAGCTAAAAGGATCAGAGTAAAAAGAGAGTCTTATCTTGGCGACGATTGCGACGGAGGCGGTGAAGTTCCGGCTGTGATCAGAACCGTAGAAGAATCTGATTACCTGGAGTGTATTTCAGAGGTAGTCTTTACAACTTATCTTGGTGTGATCTCTGTATAAGCTTGTTGAAAGACACCGAGACTCTATATTGGTTCCAAAGGCTATAGTGATCAGTTGAGAGCTCAGATCTCTCCCCGGACAGTAGGAAACGAAGTCCGGGTTAACAAATCTTGTGTGTTGATTGTGTTCATGTTTACTCCTTAATCTGCAAATCAAACAAGAACGGAAATCGATCATTCACAAGAATCGTAACGAGTAATCAAGCTAATAACACTAACAATTTTTAATTAGAAAATTTGATAACAGAGTAAAAGACCAATAGACGTTCAAAAGAAAAGTACAAGACCAATAAACTCCTAACGAATCTGAAAATTTATCAACTCTACTACTTATATTTAACCTGATTTTGATTTCCTTCTAATTCAAAGCTTTTTATTCGCGATTTAGAGCTCCTTTTCTATTTCTAGCTTCTTTTCTTCTTCAATTAATTCATCAACTTTCTCTTTATCTATACATCTTGAGATCCTTTGATGTGTACTTTTCGGGTTTGAATGGCAATAAATTAAAGATGAGAAAATCTTGAATTTTTTTTTATGGAGTTGTATTATTACAAGCAATTTTATTTAGCTATATCAATGTCTTGTACAGTTCAGTAAAAATTTCTAGATAGACCTAGTTGTACAATTAATTTTATAAAATTCAGTACAAAATATTTTAGTTGACGTATAACTTGACCTTACGACAACTAATTCTAAAACTTAAAATTTAGAAAAATAATAAAACATGAAAAATGGTAAAATTGGCTTTAGTGTTCTTTTTAAAAGTCAAAGAGCACGTAAATTAATGAAAAGTATAGTAAATTCATTTTGAACATCTAAAACTATATAAGAATTTTCACCCGATTCTTTACTATATTTGGACGAGTTTGTGAAGAATAACAAAAATATTTGTTTTCTATTTTATTTATTCTACAAAACAATACAAAGGTGGTAATGCTATATTAAATAGATTGTATTCTTTCTTTTGATGCTTTATATGTAAGCTATGTATTTTGGTTTGATTTTTTATTAATTTTAAGAATTTAATTATGTTAACCAAAAATCAAGATTTATTTTATTAGATTTTCATGCACCTATATACAAAAAAAAAAAACTTTTTTTTTGGTAAAATGTGCATGTTAGTCATCGGATATAAATGATTAATCACAATACTAAAAGTTGAATATGCTCAAAGGAGAGAGCTGCCACATCAGTTCAAAAAATCATCCAATGAGAAAATTTAATTCTACCAAGTCATTTCACCATCATCCACACATATATTTGGGCACATAGGCCTACAATTTGGCCCAATCAATTTTTCTTAGTAGATTTCCATCTTCTCAGTTTCCATACAATAACGTCAGCCTCAAACTACTCTTTCTTACTAAACTCCTTTCTTTACTCCTTCAATCGGAGGACATATAAGCGTTCCAACTCCCTATGTTTTCATCATATAAAATCTTTATTCAGATTCTGCGTATCAATAGATTTTTAAATCTCTTGTAGCTCTTTCTTTGGTCTTAACTTGGGTGTTGCAGGAGAAAATCTATCCAAGTAGAAACTGACCTCACGTATGCTTCAGGTTCCATCTTAATCCAAACCCATTACAAAACATCTTACTATGTTCATGTACTTTTTTGCAGGATGTGATTGTAAAGGAATTCAATGATAGTTCAAACGCTGGATGGAAATCTTCTTTCATTACTCACTTTGCTAACACCACCATGAGTTTATTATTATCTCCATTACCTTACCTCTTAAAATTACACATAATTCATCTTTCTTTCTCTCGGAGAAACAAATGATACCGTTCATACCTAATATTTGACCATTCTCTTTTTTTTTCTTTGTTTCTGATACGTGCAGCACGCAGAGTTTAAACATCTCCTAGGTGTTAAGCCAGCACCAAAGAATGAATACTTAGGTGTGTGTGTAAGCCGTAACAGAACTCTCAAGCTTCCAAAAGAATTTGATACTACAACCGCTTGGTCACAGTGCAGAAGGATCCGAGGTCAATTTTAAATTCCATTATCTATGTCTTTATTCATGGTCTTGAAAAAGATAAAATATTGACTCTTCTTCTTTTTTAATGTATCTTATTCACTCCTTGATTACCACACAAAAGATCAGGTGAAATTTTGTTTGCTTGGTTTATATATTCAGCAGTGCCTTCTCAGATCAATGAAAAAAAATTGGTTTGTTTATGTTCATGTGATTCTTGCTAGGCATTTGGAGTAATAGGATCATTGTCTGACAGGTTTTGCATCATAGATAACATGGTCATATTGTCTCCCGAACATCAATAGATCATGTAGTTACTTAAGTCTATGTGGTCATATGCCGCAATCGGTTGTAAGAAGATGCTGATGTGGTTGCTTGCTTTCAGAATACAATAGTAAAGGTTCTTTCCTACATGTACAAATACCTTTTATATAACTAAAAACATGTCTAACCAAGCAGATGATTTTGTGTACATGGACCATGTTGGTGATGGAATGGAAGATATTGATGAAGATTTAGATGAGGACATTCATGGGAATGACATGCCTGCACCCGACTGCAACGTGGATGAGTTTGACTACTCTGTAAGTAGATATGCCTCTTTAACAAGTCTAATGTTTTTTGCTGTTTATGCTATTCTTAAATGCCTATGTGAAATGTATAGCTAATATAGGTTATTTATACGAAATTAAGTTTCTTAAACTTCTACTCGTTGGGTGTCTTTGGCTTTAGAGCTAAAAATAGCTGATACTTCAGCTGAGCAAGCCCTGAAACCGAAAGACATCCAGAGAATTCTTTGGGACATGCATAGTATTACCAGACAGAAATACCAACTACAACAGTACAAAACTATGAAAATGTCCCTAACTCTGGGGAAGATTCCTCCAGGAAATTAAGTCCTCTTCCATTTTCTCACCCTTGAGATGTTGTCAGCTAGGTGAAGTAATGATATGTCGTTGAACTGTTACTATATCTCATTGGCTTAATCACCTCAGGATTGCATGGTCACATATAAAGGATTCACACACAAGAGCGTTTGTAGTGTTTAGTCCGGTTCAATTTTTTCTTGCATTTGTGTTGAATGTTCTATTGTGGTTAGTCAAAGATCTATTTCTTATATTCATCGTTTGCTTATGAATACATGTGTTTTTCTTACCACTGATGGGAAGTTTGAAGGTCATAAAAGGAGAGATAACACCAGCTGAACAACAAGAGTGACAAGAGTATAGGGAGAAGATGTATATTGTAACGTTTGGTTTGGAGATGCAATAGTGCCACTAAGTTTTCATCCGGCTGTGTCACTTACATAACACACCTTTAGAGTTGTTTCTTTATATGCTGGAGCTAGCAGACGCTTTTGCGGTTCCATGGAAAATTCTATAAATGTAAGTAGTGCATATCATGTGTAAATAAAGCCTCTGTTTGTATTTTTGGTTTGGGCTAATAGTTGTTTGCTTTATCCGTTTTAAATAGGTTTGAGGTGTGGCGAGCTTGGAATAGGATTCAATTACTCAGTTTGGTTCATCTAATGTCAGGTATTATATATGGTCGCGTCTTCAAGTTTTTGGAAGTTTTGTTTAAAAACATTTTCGAGCAGTTTCATTTGTTTTCGGTAGTTAAAGGTTTGCTGAAACGAACATTGTTTGTTTTGCAGCAAAAGAGTTCATGGCAATGATAATTTGAGTTAGAAATTTGAAAATATTTTAAATAGAAAACAAGTATAATGAGTACTATGTGCAACCAGAACACTAAAAATGATCACATTGTAATTGAGGAAGAGTATATAAAAAAAATTCATTTTAATAAACGGAAAATATCCTAAAGTAGTTAATATACCTTTAAAGAAAGAAACAACATTTAATCAAACAATCTCTATTTTTTCCTAACAAATATATCAAACTCTTATACGGAAGAAGATGATATCCGCATCAAAAAATTAACCAATCATAAGTTAATATCCAAAATAATAAATATAAAACCAAAGAAATAGAACAAAGATTAATCAAATATTATTTTAATAGTATTTAATATTTTAGTTCATATACGTATAACTAATTTTATGTTACAAATTATTAAATTTGATTTACTAAACTTAATATTTTTTTGTAACATTTATTTTTCTTAAACCTTACTACTCCAAATTAACTTTAAAATGTACAGAAACCTTTACTAAACTCAATATTACACCATCAAACATATTTTGATCAATTGATTTCACATTAATAACATAATCTATAATGATATTTAAAGTGCATTATTATTTTTCCTGTTCATTTATTTATGATACAATTTATATATTTTCAATTAATATGCTACATCCAAAAATGACACAAATCATTTTTTAAATATAATACAAAACACAAGAATTCACGTTTACATATAAAGTAATAAAAATTAAAATATATAAACCGCGTGTAGCGTGGTGAAAATCTCTAGTGAAAGTAAAACTTTTAAATAGTATTCAAATTCTCATTAGTTCTATCTAGAATCAATATTTAAAAACTTGATAGAAAATTCAATAAAGTTTCATGAATATAACATGATTAGTACTCTAACTTACATTTGTGATTTTTAACTAATAATTTGTCTAACGAGAACAAATACATGATGAAAATCCAGTTCCTAAAAAAATCTGAAATCTAACGTGGAACTTTGCCTGTGTTTTTTAGTGACAATGTATCTGAGAATATAGATTTTCTCAGAATCAAATCACACATATTCTCCTTTCTAATACTGTAGAATATATTAGCTTATTTGTTTCTTGGGGTCACCCTTTCTATTCCTGTAAAATATATTAGTTTATTTGTTTTTTGGGGTCAACTTATTAGTTTAATTTAATCTCTCTTTTTAAGTAACAAATCATTAGTTTCCTTTTGAAAAAATAAATATTTTACTATCATAAATCGAAGATTTTCTCTTTTTTATCCCTATTTTGAGATTATAAATAAAACAAACATCCTTGTAATGAATCCACTACAGTGATAGGGAAGAAGAGACCCTTCACTTCACTTCCCTCAAAACCCAATTGTCTATTGGGATCGCTTTATCTAATTTCGATTTCATTTCGTCATAAACAAAAAAAAAAAAGAAACCTTTTCCTTTGCCATCGTCTGTGTAAGTATCCTTCTCCTTATTTCTGTGTCGTGTTCTCTGTTTAAACTTCGATCCTTACTTGGTGAAGAACATGCATTCGGTAATCTGGTAAATTGTGATGGTGTTTTAGTGTGATACTACATTTGTTTTAGGATTACAAGCAGAGATAACTAGGGTTTAATATGTCTTTGATGAGGACATGATTGTGACTTCATGTCCAAATATTTATTAATATTGGGCAGTTTTAATGATGTGCGAGGGTTACGTTTCCTTTTTTATTGCTATGATACTTCAATGCAGCATGTTTATGAATTCATAATGGTGTTAATGGAATTGAATATGTAATCACTTTTGGGGAATCTTTTATGCATGAGATGAGTTTGGTTTACTGTCTGCCTTTATTTCTCTCATTGTCCCTTTTAGGTTTACAGATTTCTCTTAACCTTTTAGGTTTGTTTTGTTTGATTTGTATCAGTCACAGTGTTGAGGAGGAAAGTAAAAAAAATTGGTGGGCATTTTAAATGGATTATAACAAGGAAGAGGCTGATAGGGCTAGAGATGCTGCAATGAAGAAGTTTTTAGCAAATGATTTTGTTGGAGCTAGGAAGTTTGCCTTGAAAGCTCAGTCCATGAACCCTGAAATCGATGGGATCACTCAACTGGTGACTACTTTTGCTATCCACTTAGCTGCGCAGCATATCATAAATGGGGAGAGAGACTACTACGGTGTACTTGGAGTAAAACCTGGGGCTGACGAAGGAACAGTGAGGAAACGTTACAAAAAGTTGGCTGTAATGCTTCATCCTGACAGGAACAAGTTGATTGGAGCTGAGGAAGCCTTTAAGTATGTCTCTCAGTCATGGGTTGTGCTTTCCGACAAGGCAAAGAGAGCCGCCTATGACTTGAAGAGGAACGTTGGGGCTTCATCGTCAAAGCATGCAAACAATGGAGTTCAGAAAGCTGCTAAAGCCAGTGTTAATAGCACTGCATCATCGTCAAAGCAGGCAAACAATGGAGTTCAGAAAGCTGCTAAAGCCAGTGTTAATAGCACTGCAAAAGGGAAGACTTTAAAGAGACTTATGCGTTGGAACTATTTTTTGAAAGTATATTCATATGTCAAAAAAAAGTTTTTATTTGAATGAGAAATGGAGGTCTAATGTGTGTGATTTGAGAAATTTTTACAAAGTAGCAAATATACACATTGGATATTGAATGGATTTGGGTTTTGATTTGTTGGTTGGACTTCATGTTCATTAACATAATCTTATAAACCAAATATATGTTGAGCTTTTATATTGGTAAAATATAAAAAAGAAATTCATTTTAAAGAATATTGTTTGTTGAATTGGTCAAACAATAATAATTCTATCTCTTTATTTCTTGGTCAAAATGTGGTATAATCACATAATAATTGACAAGAATTGATGTCTCCATTAGTGCACCATGGAAGTTTCATTTCTATGTTGAAAATGTAACTTGTGCTTCTCATTATTTTTCTATAAAAGGTTTGTTAGCATTATAGAAAATCACACGTCCAAGAACAAAAAAAACAAACAATTCTCCCACTTAGAATATTTATGCTAGTATTTTTTTTTATTTTGTGTCTGAGAGTACAACACAAAAATAGGTTCGTTAGCTTCTATTCTGAGTGATGCAGGAATAGTCGAAGTGTGGTTGTATCCTCTGATTCTGATTGCACAAACACCGTCACACTGCGGGCAATTAAAGAATTAAGGAAAGAGTGTCTCGCCTCCACACGAAATCGTTTTTTGTTCATCATATTTTGGTATCAAGTATTATATATTTTATTTCTGTTTTATCATTATATAAACAAATTATTCAGTTTCCATATCGTAGAAATCATGGTCCTACAATCTTAATTCTTTAATTTTCGTTATTGTACTAACGAAAACTGATAATTTGTTTAGTGTGTTTGTCTTGAAAACAGGAATGAAGAGAATTCATTATGATGGCAAATCAATTCATTTCCATCGAATTCTCGATTATTATGGTTTAATAGTTTTGCAAAATTTTAATTTGATAGCTAAGTCATTTAAATTGATCTTTGATTTTTTTCAACTGATTAGAACTTGAATAAGTTCCATGTGTGAACATATAATATTTTATTCTCTTACAGTTTTTAGAATTCGTCACTTTTGAAATCTGTAAGTTTTCATTTTGCTTGTGATTAGCATATAAGATTTATTAATTTTCAGCTTTTATTTCAGTTGTCTACTTTCTCTAGCTAGTAGAATTATCGTTAATTAATGTGCAAGCTTAATTTGTTTGTCATAAGTTATTTAGCAATTGAAATAAATTATTAATCAACTGAGAATGTGTTTGAAGAGGAAAATGGTAGACGATTTTTCTTATTGGCACATGCTCTTGATTGTGGCTTGATCTGATTTTTTCCTTAATGGAATATATAATGATAAAAATATTTTATATTTATTTTATATTTTTTCGTCAAAATGTGTTATCGCTTTAATCTTATGTTTTAATTATAAAGTATAATGTTCGCATTTACGTTGTATTTCTCATAGTCTAAATTGACTATGTTGCAAATTTATTTATGGGTTAAATGTCATTAATTCATTTTTGAATTGACACTAATAATATTTTTTTTCTGCAAGGTTATAAATAAATGTTTTATAACTGATGGAGATAACACCAGTAAATTGATCGCTGGAGTTTTGGTATTAATCCAGTGGTGAATCCAGTTTAAGTATTATGAAAAAATATTATAAACATTTCGATCTTATGAGATCAAATGGAATATATGGAAATAGATTCGTGAGTCGACGCCCCAGATTAAGTTTGGGAGAGGTCTGACACATATGAATCATTTACCATAGATAATATAATATTGTTGATAGTAATCAAAACATTCATATTTCGTCAATGCTTAACGCGAGTCTTAAAAAGATTGACAATGTAAAAATGATGAGAAATCTCATATCAAAGTGACTGAAACTGACATGTATATTGTAGTTTCTAAAGTCAATATGGTTGAAAATAACCAAAGAGAGTAGTGGTTTTGATACCACAAATAATATCTTGTAATGATATGTATATTTTCTACAAAGAAAAATAATATTTTTGAAAGTAATTAAAAAAAAACAAGTTGGATTTATAAATTGATTTGAGAGAACTATGAAAATAGTTGTATATAAAATGTGAATTTCTAAGACTGAAATGCTAAAACAAAGTTGTAATAATTTTAAAATTGCTTTTTATTTATTTAAATCCAAAAGAGTTGTTGATCATTTTTTTCTAAACTCTTAATAGATGTTAAATGCAAATATGCATATTTTGAGTTATCTCAAGAAATGTGGGAGAAGTTTTGCTTACCATATAAAGTCATTGGCAAGAGGCCACATGAACTTAGTGATAGTTATCACAATAAAATATTTTAAAAAGAAAAAAGAAAAAAAAACTAGTGCCATGCATTGAGTTTTTGATTAATTGTATCTTGAAAGAAGATGACAAAAATCATTAGACAATTGATCTTGACTAATCTCAAGAGATTATGTTCATTATGATGACAACCTAGGATCCTTATATTAAAGGTGTGTCATGATATCATATTGTTATATCATCAAGAGAAATGGGTTAAAGCCTATGAATTAAGATGAGGTTTGGCGGTAACTCTACCTAAATGGCTAGAGATCCCAAGAAATAGGTTCAAGGAGACAACTAAGTCAAACTAAATCTGCCCAAAGCACTGTAAGACTTCGGTCTATACCCAGTTTTTAGAATGATTAAACAGTGCTACATGTAAGGAATAGAGGATAAACATTTGCTTTTAATGATTTGTGTCTATTGTTGTGAGATATGAATGGAGTAGTACATGATACTCCTCTAAACAAAACTAATGGCAAATCACCTTGTGAGTGTGAAATGGGGTCGTTTTTAGGAGAATGAAAGAAAAGCTATATTCTCCAGTTCACTCATAATTAACCAGGACTGTTCACAACCAAAAATGAACCCAAGAGAGAACCTAATTCTGTGAGAGAATGAAACTGTGTTATAGTTATTGTCTAGGTTTACATCAAAGCCTGGGTGGTTCAAGACATCATGTTCACTACCTGGCCGAGTAAATCCGATAGCTATTAACAATGACTGGTTCAAGGCTGAAAAATGCTACCAACTCATCATGCAGTGGATTTTTTGTTTGTACTCTAAAAAATCCTTAGTTGAGTCTTGTAGAGTCTTGTCTAGGAAGTCAAGTCTATCGAGTCGTCTAGTGTTTAGATCATTTCTATTCATGTGGGGGATTGTTGGAACTATTTTTTGAACATTATGAATAGTATATTCATATGTCAAAAATAAGTTTTTATTTGAATGAGAAATGGATGTCTAATGTGTGTGATTTGAGAATTTGTACAAAGTAGCAAATATAAACATTGGATATTGAATGGATTTGGGTTTTGATTTGTTAGTTGAACTTCATGTTCATTAACCTAATCTTATAAACCAAATATATGTTGATCTTTAATATTGGTAAAATATAAAAAAATCATTTTAAAGAATATCATTTGTTTGAATTGTTCAAACAATAATAATTCTACTTCTTTATTTCTTGGTCAAAATGTGGTATAAATTCACATAAGAATTGACAAGAATTGATGTCTCCATTAGTGCACCGTGGAAGTTTCATTTCTATGTTTAAAATGTAACTTGTGCTTCTCATTATTTTTCTATAAAATGCTTGTTAGCATTATAGAAAAACACACATCCAAGAACAAAGAAAACAAACAATTCTCCCACTTAAAATATTTATCCTAGTATTTTTTTTTATTTTGTGTCTGAGAATACAACACAAAAATAGGTTCGTTAGCTTCTATTCTGAGTGATGCATGAATAGTCCAAATGTGGTTGTATCCTGGGATTCAAACACCATCACACTGCGGTCAATTAAAGAATTAAGGAAAAAGTGTCTTGCCTCCACACGAAATCGTTTTTTGTTCATCATATTTTGGTATCAAGTATTAGATATTTTATTTCAGTTTTATCATTATATAAACAAATTATTCAGTTTGCAATATCGTAGAAATCATGGTCCTACAGTAAGTAAGTGATGCCTCTGCCTCTTCTTCTGCTGCTTCTGATGGAACCTTTTGGACTGTATGCAGCAGTTGCAGCACATAGTTTTAGTATCATCGTGTTTACTTAAACCAGAACCTCCTGTGTCCCCAGTGTCGTAAGCCGTTTATAGCTGTGGATACAGATCCTCCGCACTCAGGTTCAATCTGCAAGACCTTTCTTGAGCATCAGTTTGATTGTATTCGTGACGGAAGAAACAAAAGTAGAGACAATGTTGATTGCGTTGAGTGGGGTGCTGTGTACACTGGAACCAAAAACGCTGCTCAGACCGGGTCACGGAAAGACGAGGCTGTGCGTAGAGATTCTACCAAAAGGACGGCGGCTGTTACTCCATTGACAAATCCTCCAAAAAGAAGAAAGGTTGTGGAAAATGCAGTCGCTGGTTCCAATGTAGCAACCTCTTCTGCTCACAAGTCCAACAGTGTGAGAGAATTTTCTGAGGAGGAGCTGAAGAATGTACTGGTGAATAAATCTAAGCCGACAATCGTCACAAAGCTGGAAGATCTTGTCACTATCTTTCCAGAAACTGACCCAAATGGAAGGCCAACGGAAACTGAGGATGTCAACATGGCCAATGCAAGTTCTTCACAAAACAAAAGTGGGATTGAATCATGCTGTGTGCGCTCCGTTGAGTATACTACTTCTGGTACTGATAAGGACTTGGATTCCATGACAATAACTGTTCCTGATTCAGACTTTTGTGACTTCAACAAGAACCGAACTGAAAAGTCATTTCGTGACAACCAGATATCGGCTTCTTACGACTCTTTAGAGATGATGCCTCGAGTCTATATTTCATGATAGAAGAGGTTCTCTCCGTAGATCCATTCAAAGTGCGTATCACTCAGCTTACTACTTCAGAGATCAACAGCGAGCTCAGGTCATCAAACTGGCTTGGCTTAGGTGTTTCAACAACTTGTGGAGGTTTCAAAGCTGGGGGAACTCAAATTTGCCAGTCACCTTACATTTTCTCACACAAAGTGGAGGTCATGAAAGGCAATCATGGAGAGTTTCTGATATACCCCAAAACAGGTGATGTGTGGGCTCGATATAAGAATTGGTCCAGTGACTGGAACTATCTTGCAGGAGGCAAAGCAGTTGAGTATGATGTAGTGGAAGTAGTTGAAGGATTTACAGAAGAGTATGGTGTTACAGTGGTTCCTTTGATGAAAGTTGCTGGTTTCAGATATGTGTTTCACCATTATTGGGATCCCAAAGAAATAAGAAGCATCTCAAAGAATGAGTTATCAAGATTCTCTCATCAGATACCATCTTACTTGCTCACAGGTAGGGAAGTAGTTAAGGAACTCAGAGGTTGCAGACAGGTCAACCCAGCAGCAACACCGTCACAGCTTCTTCACGTTATAGATGGTTAAGTTATAGTCGATGCAACCATATTAGTTTCCTTTATACATTTCTTCTTGAATTTATTTTCTTTGTTGTTCTTCTTTCGGATTGTTTCGTTTTACTTGAACCAGTTAGATAAGGGTGATTCTGTTAACTCGGTTCTTTTTTGGTTCGATTTAAATGTAGCAAAGCTGAATGAAACTTTTGTTGTTTTTCTAGTTAACTTGATTCCGACCCGCACCCCCGTGCGGTGGTTGTTTTCAAAAATTTTATATAAAAATTTATTTTTCATAATATATATTTTTATATTTACTATATAATTAATAGAAATTGCATGGTATAACATCAAAAAAATCCTAAATCCACTCACCAACCAAAACAACACTCTCTCACTTCTTTTTTTCTTTCTATCTCTCTCTTCCTTCTCTCTATAAAATCAATTTCCTTTTTTTTTGGCTATTTCACAAATAAACCCTATAATTAATTGTGAATCGCATCAAAAAGGTCCGACAATGATTCATTTTTTTAATTGGTTCTGAATTGTGTGACAAAACTAATCAAAATTGGTCAAACGCACTTAGGGGGTTATTAGTGGTGGAAGTTTAATTGATTTGTAAAATTTAGAGATTTTATTATTAGAGAAATCATTAAAAATAGCATAAGTTAAATACCACTTTGCAAATATACAAATTATCAAAAATATATTAACATTTGAGTTTACACTTTAGTGATTTTTTTAAGGGTTTAGTGTTAAAGGGGTGAGGTTAAGTATTTAAATTTTTTATAAATATTTAGAAAAATTATTTAAGTTTATTTTCATCAAAAAAGTTAAGGTATTTTTGAAAATTGTCATTCATTAAAGGTACATTTGCAAAGTGGTATCAAACTTATGGTAAAATTGCAATTTTCCCCTATTGTTATTGGTTTATGGACTTTAAATTTTTATTAGAATCTTTTGTTATTGGTTTATGGACTTTTAAATTCCATGTAAAATTACTTGTTATTCAAAAAGTTTAACTTTTCAGTGATTTTGTAATTCCACTAAAATATATTGTTATTGGAACATAGATTTCTTTAGTTTTATTCATAATACTCAACCTTAGAAATACTATGTATACTCATAAGATTTTTAAAATCTATGAAATAAAAAATACACATGCACACAAAGACAAAAGTTTTGTATTATATTATTATTGCTAAGTGAATGATAATAATAAAAAAAACTATAACACATTCATTAGAGATAACATTATGAGAAAATTTATAGTTTATATTAAGAATATAAAAAAGATCATAAAAACATAAAAAAATCAAGCAAGACAAAACAAAATGTTAAAAAAATCATTATTAAAAATTTTATTTTGATATCAAATAATTATGTACCATGAAAAAGTTATGTTTTTTTTAGAAAATATGTATATTATTGTAGAAGGAAACTTTTGGAGAAAAAATATATATGACAATTCATGATAATCAATAATAATTTATACAAACTCTTTGTTATCAATTCATCAAATCTACTAAACTTTTAAAAAAAAATCTTAACTTTTAAAATTCTAAAAAATCCACACAAATTTTATTTTTAATAACCCCCCTTAATTGATGATCCGATCCAATATTAAATTCAGTTTTTTTTAAAAAAAGATTGAGTTCAAAAAAATTAAAAATAAATATCTATTTATATTATTTATGTTATTGTTAATATTTATGTTATTTTCAAATTCCAAAAATGATATAAAGTTTTATAAAAACTAATTATATAGTTATATATATATTATATTTAAAACTAAATAAAATATTAAAATTCGTTTCATTAACCCAATTTTTATACAGAGTTAATATCCAATTCACTTTTCACAAAATTGAATGGAAAGAAAATAAAGAAAATGGAAAAGAATCATCAAATTTTGTTCAGATTAATTATATTATATCAGCTTTGAAACTGTGAACTATTTGTCACTTGCGGCTTGCCACAATTCTAATCTATCATGGCTTATGGCCAGTCTTCGAATGACATTTACATCTTCGGGAACAATAAGGTTCTCCAGTATATTGATGTTCCACACTTTAGGATCTCCAGTGATCAACTCGTTTACGGTCATTCTCAAGTCAATTCCATAGTGAAAAGGTCGAGCAGGTCGGGCCGGAACAGTGGGAGTCCAAGGATCCTCCCATACCCGAATTTGATGTCTTAAACGTACTTTTCACGAGGAAAAAGAAGGAGGAAGGGTGCATTCTTATAGCTCTTTCCTCCCATTCAAACATATGATAGGTGATTGTGGAATGTTGGAATTTCCTTGATCGGGAAACCGACTCTCATGGGTTGGAAAAATGGTCACGACGTAATCAATTTCTAGGAACCACCACAGACATGTTTCACCTCTTTGAAGTACAGAATCAAGTAGAACTAAAACCTCATAAGACTCAAATAATCGAAGTAATGAACTCTCTCTTGACGTCTCATAAGGCAACCACGTCGCCTCCAAGTATCGTCGCCACGAGTGATGAGACCATCAACAAGTCTCCTCACCGTGGGCGACAAGACACGTACCACATCTCATTGCCCACGGGCAACGAGACCGTCATCAAGTCTCTTCGCCTGTGGGAGACGAGACACGTATTGCATCTTGTCGCCCACGGGCGACGAGACACGTACTATATCTCGTCGCCCACGAGAGACAAGACTATGACCAGGTCTTGTCGCCCGTGAGTGACGAGAGATGTAGTGCCTCTCTTCGCCCATGGGCAACGAGACCGTCATCAGGTCTCGTCGCATGTGGGAGATGAGACACGCTCCGCATCGCCAAGACCACGAGCAACGAGGCCGTCTCATCCTCGTCGATCTGGCCTGTGATTTCCACATTGATCGAAATAATCTTCATTTCGTCTCGATCGGATTTTCTGTTGAAGTTTTGCGATCAAAACGGAAAATACTTGTTTTCTTGTGAAACTTCAAATCAATGTTACAAAAGGCTAACGGCTAACTCAACGCCGTTGTTATCTTAACCTTTTTTGTCAACCCATTATTATCTTAACTATATGATCGATCTTACAAAGTCGTGGAACCAACGTTATAGAAAACATCGTCATGTTGTAGGAGATTTCTCTGAAAGAAATCGAAAAAACTTTAAGTCGATAGACGGTCCAAAAAGGTCTGAAACGCAGCAAAAGCCCACTTACGATTTTAGACGAGAAGGAGCCCAACTACAATGATGTTTTACTTTATTTCCACAGAAGATAAATAGAAAAGAAGATAAATGTCAAGTTTCCAAGATAATCATGAACGATCGAGAAGATAATGAAACCTTCCGCAAAGGGATAAAATCAAATAAGGGGCAAAAAAGGTAAGACGACCGATCTTGGACGCATATATAAGAGAAGCCAAGGTGAGAGACGCAGGGAGACATAAATTTTAGCAAAATTAGAACTTATAGCAATTTAGGAAACTTTCGTTTTGGTATCGAGATGTGACTCAACTAGGTTTTAAAGTTTTAGCTGTTTAGGACTAAGAAACACGCCGACAGCTCTTGCGGCCGAGACTTTTACATGTTGTAAATGCTACTCTTTACTTCGAATTTATTTTAATATTGCCTGTTTGCGTACTTTGACCACTTCACGTTTGGCTTAGCATAAATCTGGGACCTCAGGGAAAGTTAGGGTTTCTTGACTTTCCTCTGGTTACGAAAATCGACAGTGCAAATTTCGGTTTCCACAGTTTGGCGCTAGAAGGAGGGTGATGTAGGATTGGAAATCAAACCTTTAACAAAATCGGCTCAAGAACACCTAAAACTAGATGGATTGATGGAAGATGGTTGAGATGGCAATACACAAGGTTAATGAACTAAACCAGATGTATCAAGACTTGATTCTACAAAACAAACTAAACCGTAAGAACAATGTATTCAAAACACTAAGTGAACTTGAAAACAAAATAATGAACTTTTATTACTTGATCAAATGGTGAAGAACAACTGAAGGATTGGTAGAGCTTATATAGCACTCGGACTTCAAACAAAACAAATGAAAAGACAAATAACAAAGAAACTAGTCGTTAGAGGCTTTAAAGCGAAAATAAATGAAATATGGAAAGAATCTTCTTGGCTTGATCAGGGAACGTGTAGAACATTTCTCTGATGTCTTGGTGGTCTCCTTTTGGGATTAAAACGAACAGATTGGATGGAATATAGCCGTTGTGCATTGAATTGGCCAGAGGTGTCAAATAAGGCAAGTGGAGAAGATGTCTCTGCGGTCAACGTTGATGCTAACACCACAGCTTTCCAGGAGATTAAGAAGATGTTCTCTCAATCTCAAAAATTAATGAAATTCTTTAATAAACCCTAGCCTAACTAAAATACTACTCATACATGGAAGCAAGAATACAAGTAGAAGATAAATAATGCATTCTAACAGATAAAGAGATAGAAACTGGGTTTAGAATTCTTCTCCAGGGTTGAGTATTAAATTTCTCCCTGAGGTTTACAAATCTCTAAAGTCTGCTTTAGAACTAAGAAGAAATGGGGGGCTTAGCCTATAAAGCACGAGTATGGTCATTTATATTTGTCCAGGTCGAAATGAGTGTCTCTTTGCGCACTCGGGTCTGATTTGGGAAAGTGATTTTCGGTATTCACTGGATTGGTTGGTCCTAAGAATGTGGATCGGTTGATCTAATGATCACGAACCTCTCGAGAGTTACAAATCAACCGATTCATTGCTTTCAATAATTTTGTTGCACGATTTCATGGTATCATGTGCAGCTCAGACATTTATTTCACATTCTTCTTCTGCCCGCCAGCTTGATAAGTGTTCAGAAAAATAACCCTAACTTTTGATCACACTGTTAGATTGCCTTCAAACCACCACCAAATGATAGCTAACTCACACGGCTATTTTGTGTCAAAGATTTAGCTCGATCGCGTGGTGGGAAGCCATCCATTACTAATAATCTGACACAATTCTGCATTCTGAAATCACTTTTGCACTCAAAACGACCCTTTCTCTCGCAAAGCAACTTAAACATTAATAGTCTTGATAAATGACTAAAGCCTCTAAAACACACTCTTTGACTCTGTAAAAGACTCAAAATGTTGGAAAGCGGTAAAAAAATCGTTTAACACTACATTATTAATTCATTTATCATGATCGTGGCTCCTATCTAGGTAATCCCCTTTTGTAAAACACCAAGTCTATTTATATCTCCTCATTTCTTAACCAAAAGACTTGGATCACCCAACAACTTCTCCTTATGTTGCATTCCATATCACCCAGCTTGTTCTTGAATTGTTTGATCTTTCCATACGCTAGGTTCTCGAGTTGGCTATTTAATAAATTTGGAGAAAATATAAAGAGTAAAAATGTTTTCTTCATTTTCTATTTCTTTTATATCCACACAAACAAGAAAAAGGTGAAATTATTAGCACAAAGTGCTTGTATTCTAGTGTTAGATGCTTTATACGTAGATTATGTACCACTGCAGGTTTGGATTTCTACATGGGTATTTAGTTATGCTAAAAGCATTACGATTTAATTTTCATTTACATAATATTAGTTTTATCACAAAACTCTCACTAATTTGGGTAAGAGTCAACTCGTGAACTAACAATTTAACAAATTACAAAATAGATTAAGGAAATTGTGAGTAAACTTTAAAAAGAAAACTAGAAAGTATCTTATTGGTTAATCTAAATACCTATCTGTACGATCAACAAATAATTATATAGAAAAAAATAAACACAAGAAAAAAAATTCACTTCTCCAAAACATATATCTATATATATAAAAATCAGAATACTCTCTTCATATAGAACGCTACATCATCTGAAAATAGGGGCAGTCACCTAAAAGCTTTGTTAAATTTGTTAACATTAACCAAACCACACATTTGGTCCATTAAAACATTTGAGTTGATTAATATCAAATTCACTAAACTGACCAAAAACTCAATGAAAATAAACACGATTACAACCAAGGAATGTTAGTTTCTTCACAGTCCTTTTATGCCCACCTATACTTTCAGATTCTTGTTCCTTTATGTTGTCTTATTTAAATTTTTTTGCAGCACTGAGTTATTCTTTGAAACGTTACTACTTATCATTTAATCATCACATTAAGCGTTTACACTAAGTTCCTACGACCACCTATCCCATTACGTCGACTTTAATAACCTCCTTCCAAATATTCTTTGCTCAATGGTCTCATATGAAGTTTTTAGTAGAGTTAGCATTTTCACTCATAACAAATTAAAATTAAGAATATCTTCTTATTATATAAAGAAGAGTTTTTCTCTCCTGTGAAGCTGCCACGTCATCAATTCATTCATCATGTGCATGACACGTGCCGAAGCCCACACTACTCTGCGTTTCACTAATAAGCGACACAATTCGACTTGGGCCTTTTGATATGCTTTATGTCCAGCCCAACGAACAAAGGTCCTCCTCACATATCATTGAAAATTAGGGTTCGTTCTTCCCACCCTTCATCCTCGGTCGTCTTAGATATAGGTTTTGTTAACTCGGCGTGGCGATTCAGTTCATCTGGGATCTCATACCGTCCTTTTGTTTTCTTTCCGTTCAACCGAAGTTACACTCAAAGCGGATCCAACTCATTAATCATGATCTTAACTCCTTACCCACGATCTCTTCATCAATACGGCGCTATCTTCTCAGAGGCGGTGTATCTACGGGTATAAAAATGTGTGCTTCCCTTCTCTGAAAACCATCCAGCTTTAAAAACCTCTCAGTCCAACGCTTCTTCAAATGGCGACTTTTCACATCCAACTTTCCCATTTGAAGGCAGGTCAGTGTAAGCAAACCGGTGCTACTCTCTTCTTTGTTTTGGATGGATTTTAAGACGAGTCCGAGGACATGCTTTGCGAGCAGATTCGGGTTAAAGTGAAAGCTCATGGGATGGCGAAGATAATAGTTTTAATCCCGATGGTTAAAGAGGTGACGGTGACTTTTTAGACATCATTGTGGACCGTGGTGGGATTAGGGTAGGAGAGAGTGGAGTCAACTTTGTCTCCGACAGAAATGGTGGAGGAGATGGTTGTTGAGAAGGATCTGGTGGGGCATGTGCGGGATTTGAGGGAAAGGTTAAGAGCGAGATCACGCGTTAAAATTTAAGCGGTGAAGGTGGATGATGGGGAAAGTAACAGTTTGGCGATGGAGATGGCGGAGTAAGAAAGGAGTCTCGAGAGGAACGTTCCCATGGATGATTGTGTTTATCGGTGTAAAAAAAGGTTGAATTCTCCAGTGAGTTGAGAAGAAAGATGGAACCTCGAAGCCTCCATCATTAGTTATTGGGCCTGTTGTTAATAAATGGACTTATTCCTGAGGGGTGATCCCAAGTTTATGTTGTACTGAATTAAGATATATGTTAAGTTTTATAACAACGTGAACATGCTAATTAGCAACAAAATATAGAAAAAGATAACAATATTAAATTTCAATTTATGTGTAAATTTCCAATATAAGATATTATAATTTCTTTCCACCAAAGAAATACAGTATCAGATATTGTTTGTGTTTTGTTATGTAAATGTGTTTTGTTTATTTCTTATGAAATAGAAATAAGCACTATAAAGCAAATTTTCAGCAAAATAATTTGATCTTTTGTTTTCTAACAGTTAAAAATATGGTTTGCCAATGATTGGAAAAAAAAAAGTGTAAAATTGCTGTTGAACTCCTATAATTTTAAGTTTTCTTAAACAATTGCATTTATTACATAAGGTAGAAGAATTCACAGCAAAAAAAAACTATCCTTACTACCGTTTGGTTTGTTGATGAGATTTTATGAGTGAAGAATATGTGGGCTTGAACTGTTGCCAAGTATATAATTAGACAAGTATATAATTTCTAACTTGATTAATAAAAAATGTTGCCAAAATTTTATGAAAGTTAATGCTATTTTAGTTAAAAGTAAATGTTTTTTTTTTTAAAAAATGTAGTTATTTTATTTATTTGCCCGCCCGTAGGGCGGGTTTATCCTAGTATATATATATACAATTAAAAAATTTAGCTAATAATATCAAATGATTATGTTTATATCTAAAATAAAATTTCTATTTTCCAATAAATTTTACAATGATTTTTTTAGTATTTTTCTTTTAAAATATTTACATTTTAAATATAATTAGTATATATAGTTAAATATGTTTCATTGTTTTCAATAGAAAAAATATTAAATTAATATACTATTAAAAAAATATATTGCTTAGAAGGATATATACTATATATTATATGCTAATTTTTATGATAATTTTAAATAGCATATTGCTTCTACTCTACCAATCATCTTAATAAGTAATTTAATTAGAGCCTACAACTTCTGTAGTATACTAGGTTTCAGACGTAATATCTGATATTTATTATCTGATCAGCTCCGAAAAAGACAGATGTTCAAGGGTTTGGATCCGAATTCGGATAATGATGTTACGGATTTGGCGGATATGGATCCGTATATTTTTAGGTACAGATATCTGGATATAGGCCCATTATATTTTAAAATATTTAAAATATAGTTATATTTGTATATGTATAATATATATATAATTTTTTATAAATAACTAAATTTTTTATTTTATTAAATTTCAATGAATTTTCAGTTTTAAAAAAAACATTTAATTATACTAAATAAATAGTTAATTAGTTAGTTTTTAAAGTAATTTTAATTTTTTAATAGTGGTTCCTGATATCCGCGGATATTCGAATTTTAGTCAGGATATCCTAATCCCAGATATCCGAAAGGTTCAAATTTGGATCCGAATAGCAATTTTATGGATCCGACGAGTCTGTATCCGAATATTCTAAAATACCCCGAATATTCGACCCGTCCAAGGCCTAGCATACTTCTTCTACAACTTACTACTATTGTTTTATCATCTGCTTTATCAAGGCATTAATCCTAAAATGAGTTGAGAGTATTTCAAATTTTGAATTATATGAGGCTTTGTATTTATTTGAATGGGAAATAGGTATACCGCTCCTTTTCCTACATTTCATTGTGAAATGATTTGGTACATTATTAACCAACATATTTTTTAAAATAAAAAAATAAAAGTATTAATAAATTCAAAGACAAAATGTATAAAAGGAGAATTAATTAATAATTTATTTACTTAGTTATAACCTTAATTCCCAATAAGTTTATTTTAATTACATTTATAACAAAGGTATTATAAACATTGAAGAATATACAAGAGTTACAATTGCAAAGAAAACTATTTATTAATAAGATAAAATGTGTTTCGAATAAAATAAATAAATAATGAATGTTCATATTAATTTCAATTGAGAGTAGATTAAATATTTCAGAAGTCTATTAAAAATAGTTGTTAACTCCGCCCAAGGCGGGTTTAATCCAAGTAAATAATTAACTTAATAGGTTTTTGAACTTCACATATAGCCCATCAGCTTGTGACTTCGCAATCTCAGTTTTGTTGCGCCTTTTCCCTTCTGTCTACGAAAGTGAGTGTACACCAAGCCATCATGATTTATAATTTAGAAATCGATAATAATAACATGATAAACACATTCAAAATTCTTACAAGCTACCTTTTTTGTCAAAGACCTCTTAACATCTTGTGAGCTTAATAGACCATGTACTCAAGATTGAATTGGTGTTTGAGCTCCTCTTCAATTAATCATAAGTTTTCAAAATGTCTCTTGTTGTATGTGAGTTTTGATATTGCTGCTTTGATCTTTGCACAAATCATATATGAGACTGAGATTTTTCAAACAAAAAGTAAAACTGCATTTCTCAGATGAAGTTCACCTTTTGGGCTTCTTTTGCCCAAACCAATTTATAAGAAGAACAACGGAAGTAATAAACGAGAACAAGACTGTAAACTCTCAGACATCGAACCATTCTTGTATTCAACTCATTTTTTCTAATATTAAAAATTTTAATACTTATTTTATCTTTTTGAATTTTAAACTTTACTTCCAAAAATTCACTCTATAACTTTAAACTCTCACTAAGTCTAAATTAATTAATCTAAAATGCATAAATATATATATTTATATCTATTTATAAAATCTATTTTAGTTATTTTTCTTTCTGAAAACTACTTTGTTGACAAAATTTCTTTTTAGTTCTATATATTTTTCAAGTCTTTTTTTTGTGTGTATTTGTTTTTTTTTTTCTCAGAAGAAGTTCAAACCATTGTAGTTTTGGAAAGTCCTCCTTCAACCATGCATTCATCGTGGTTGTGGTTGCTCTGTTGGTAACCACCCTTTTGTACAACACCAACTTTTCTTGCATCTCATTAATGCTTGACCGAAAGCCTTGGACAATCCCAAACAACTTCTCTTTTAGATCGTATAAACCGGAATTCCAAATCATCCATCTTGTTTTTCAATATTTCAAGATTATTTTAATCTCACAATAGTCTTAAAGGTATAGCTCAAATGCTCATGTTATAAAATTATTTTTTGTTTTCATTTTTAATTAGAAATTTGATAAAAGAGTAAAAGACCAATAGACGTTCAAAAAAAAAAAAGTAAAAGACCAATAAACTCCTAAGGAATCTGAAAATTTATCAACTCTACTACTTATATTTAACCTGATTTTCATTTCCTTCTAATTCAAAGCTTTTTATTCGCGATTTAGAGCTCCTTTTCTATTTCTAGCTCCTTTTCTTCTTCAAATATTTATCTTTATTTATACATCTTGAGATCCTTTGATGTGTACTTTTCGGGTTTGAATGAAAATAAAAAAAAAGATGAGAAAATCTTGAAAACAATTTTATGGAGTTGTATTATTACAAGCAATTTTATTTAGCTATATCAAATATCTTGTACAGTTCAGTAAAAAATTCTAGATAGACCTAGTTGTATAATTCATTTTATAAAATTCAGTACAAAATATTTGATTTGACGTATAATTTGATCTTACGACAACTAATTCTAAAACTTAAAATTTGGAAAAATAATAAAACATGAAAAGGGTAAAATTGACTTTAGTATTCTTTTTAAAAGTCGAAGAGTACGTAGATTAACAAAAAGTATAGTAAATTCATTTTGAACATCTAAAAGTATATAAGATTTTCAATTGATTCTTTACTATATTTGGACGATTTTGTGAAAAATAGAAAAAAATTATTTTCTATTTTATTTATTCAACAAAACAATACAAAGGTGGTAAGGCTATCTTGAATAGATTGTATTCTTTCTTTTGATGCTTTATATGTTAACTATGTATTTTGGTTTGAATTTTTATTAATTTTAAGAATTTAATTATGTTAACCAAAAATCAAGATTTATTTTTTATTAGATTTTCTTGCACCTATATAGAGAAAAGATAACTCTTGTTTGTTAAAATGTGCATGGTAGTTATCGAATATAAATGATTAGTCTTACAATACTAAAAGTTGAATATGCTCAAAGGAGAGAACTGCTACATCAGTTCAAAAAATCATCCAACGAGAAAATTTCCTTCTGCCAAGTCATTTCACCATCATCCGCACATACATTTGAGCACACATGCCTACAATTTCGCCCAATCAGTTTTTCTCAATAGGTTTCCATCTTCTCAGTTTCCATACAATAACGTCAGCCTCAAACTACTCTTTCTTACTAAACTCGCTTCTTTACTCCTTTAATCGGAGGACATGTAACCATTCCAACTCCCTATGTTTTCATCATATACAACCTTTATTCAGATTCTGCATATCAATAGATTTTTAAATCTCTTGAAGCTCTTTTTTTTGGTCTTAACTTTGGTGTTGCAGGAGAAAATCTATCCAAGCATAAACTGACCTCACGTATGCTTCAGGTTCCATCTTAATCCAAACCCATTACAACACATCTTACTATGTTCATGTACTTTTTTTGCAGGACGTGATTATAAAGGAATTCAGCGATAGTCCAAACGTTGGATGGAAAGCTTCTTTCAGTACTCACTTTGCTAACACCACTGTGAGTTTATTATCATCTCCATCACCTTACCTCTTAAAATTACACATAATTCTTCTTTCTTTCTCTCGGAGAAACAAATGATACCATTCATACCTAACATTTGACCACTCTCTTTTGTTTTTCTTTGTTTTTGATATCTGCAACTTAAGAATTAATGATTAAGGAAGTCAATGATATTCGATTCTTAAGATGTGAATCTGATCCGACATATACATACTACTTATTAACACTTAAATGTGGAATAATCACCAACTCCAAACACATACTTAATCACCAACTCCAAACACATACTTAGTTTCCTTTATACATTTCTTCTTGAATTTATTTTATTTGTTTTTCTTCTTTTGGATTGTTTCTTTTTACTTTAACCAGTTAGATAAGGGTGATTGTATTAACTCAGTCCTTTTTTGGTTCGATTAAAATTTACCAAAGCTGAATGAAACTTTTGTTGTTTTTCTAGTTAACCTGATTCCGACCCACACCCGTGCGGTGTTTGTTTTCAAAAATTTATATAAATCTTTATTTTCAATAATATATATTTTAATATTTACTATATAATTAATTGTGAATTGGATCAGACAGGTCCGACAATGATTCATTTTTTTAACTGGTTCTGAATTGTGTCAATAATATTATTTGAGATAAACTGACAAAACTAATCAAAATTGGTCAAACTCACTTAGGGGGTTGTCGGTGGTGGAAGGTTAATTGATTTGGGAAATTTAAAGATTTTATTGTTAGAGAAATTGTTAAAAATAACATAAGTTAAGTACTATTTTGCAAAAATACACATTATCAAAAATATATTAATATTTGAGTTTACACTTTTTAAAGATAAATTTGCAAAGTAATATCAAACTTGTGGTAAAATTACAATTTTCCCCTATTGTTATTGGTTTTATGGATTTTAAAATTTTGATTAGAATCTTTTGTTATTGGTTTATGGACTTTTAAATTCCATGTAAAATCTCTGGTTATTTCTTTAGTTTTAGTCAGAATACTCAATTTTAGAAATACTATGTATACTCCTAAGATTCTTAAAATCTATAAAATAAAAAACACACATGCACACAAACACAAAAGTTTTGTACTATATTATTATTGTTAAGTGAATGATAATAAAAAAGAACTATAACACAATCATTAGAGATAACATTATGAGAAAATTTATAGTTTATATTAAGAATATAAAAAGATCATAAAAACATAAACAAAAATCAAGCAAGACAAAACAAAATGTTCAAACAATCATTATTAAAAAAATATATTTTAATATCAAATAATTATGTTTCATGAAAATGTATTGTTTTTTAGAAAATATGTATATATTATTCTAGAAGGAAAATTTTAGAGAATATATATATATATATATGAAAATTCATGATAATCAATACTAATTTATACAAACTCTTTGGTACCAGTTCATCAAATCTACTCAACTTTAAAAAAATTTATTAACTTGTCAAATTCTAAAAACTCCACACAATTTTTATTTTTAATAACACTCCTTTAAGTGATGATCCGATTCAATATTAAATTTAGGTTTTTTTAATTTGAGTTAAAAAAATTGAAAATAATATATAGTTATATTATTTATGTTATTGTTAATATTTATGTTATTTTCAAATTCCAACAATGATATAAAGTTTTAGAAAAATTAATTATATAGTTATATATATATATATATATATTATATTTAAAACTAAATAAAATAATAAAACTCAATTCATTAACCCAATTATTATACAGAGTTAATATCCAATTCACTTTTCACAAAATTGAATGGAAAGAAAATAAAAAAAAATGGAAAAGAATCCTCAAATTTTGTTTAGATTAATTATATCATATCAGCTTTGAAACCGTGAACTATTTGTCACTTGCGGCTTGCCACAATTCAAATGATCAAATATTATTCTAATATATCATGTTGTATAAACCCTTCACTATCATGTTTTAGAAGTTTGTTAGGTATTATGCTGATTTGGTTTATGTATATGAAGGTGAATAAGTATTTAGACATCAACTAATCTTTATTATAAAAAAACAAAAGGTAAAATGACACATTTACAATAAATAAAAAATATGGTGCAAAAGACATAAAATAAATTGGTTAAAAATAATAGTGTACGTATTTATGTATTGTTAGTAAATATTTTATAGTTTTTTCAAATGAAAAAAAAAACTAATCAATGCTAAAATCTAGGGATTGATATATTTTTAGTGGCACAAATTATAAATAATTACATGAGTCAAGGGTTAAATCAAAATGATAATTTAACTTTAATAAGATAGATGCATAAAGACCTAATCCTCTATATATTAAAGGAGAAACACTTTTAAATCTTATCTTAAAGTTTATTTATATGGTTTGTTACGTGTATTCACGAGAAGTTTTTATTTTATAAAACGCTGATGTGTCGTGTGGAGAACGTTTCTCTTAAAAAAAAATTAACTTTAATGCAAAGTGTTACTTTCCTTTCTAATAAATCTCTGCATAACAATTAATGTGCACACATTAATTTTTCTAACTTTACCGCATACAATTTTTTATGTGTTCACACATTTTTTTTGATCAAATCATTTTTAGTTTCTGTATTTTTAGCTTTTGTATTAGTGAATTGAAGTTCTCTCTGTGCAACTACTGAATAATATCATTGTTAAAAGAAAAAAAAATAGAAAATCATTAAGATTCACATCAACTAAAATGTTGGAATAAGAATGATTTTAGAAATTTAAAGTTTCGTACCTTGCCGAACTTTGCTATGATTGAGGTTTCTGTAAAGAAATTGAGGTAAAACACACACACAAATTCGGATCTTTTGTTTATTCAAGTATTGTTTTTTCTTTTCAGAGTTTTCGTATCAAATTAAGAATTAGAAACATAATCAGAATGGTAGAAAAAACAGAAAATAGAAAAGCTTTAACAAAAAAGAAATTCGCAAAATCGATTGAAAAACATAATTCATGTGCCGAATGAACATATCACATATTTTCGACGCAACCCTAACCCCTTTCACTCAACTATATTATGTTTTTATATATTTACCAAGAATTTTTATAAAAAGATACAAGTTATTGGTTATAGACTACATCAGTTTTGCAACATGTCCACCAATATTGACATGACGTCCAACCATTTTATTAATATTCTTAAAATATGGTATAATAATCATTTATGTAAAATAAACCCAAATTATTTTGTAATACATTTATTTTATTTTGCTTTATATTAGTAAAAAAAAATAAATTTGGGTAAAATATATGGATCCGAAGAACCGAACCGAACTTGATTTGAAAGTAATATATTGATTAAGTACTTAAATAGATCTAGATTTTTAATATTTGGATAACCAAACCCTAATTCAATTCAACTTCAAGTATTTTGGATACCGGAAATATCTAAAAAACAATTAGAAACTTAAATATATTAATTATTTTAAATCTTATATCTATTAGATATTCAAACATATTAAAATTTCTAAATATTATTAAAATATTCACAAGTAAATATCTATGATAACAAAAATGTTCAAAATACTGAATACATCTAAATATTTAAATTGAACTAATTTTTATGTAAATTTAAGTATTTAGTTTTACATTTCAAATTTATATGTTTTATGTTATTTTTATCTTCTGATTTTGAGGACTTAAGTATATTTAGATTTTTGTTAAAAAAAATACATAATTAAAATGGGTAGCCGAACTCAAACATAATCATCAATGATTCGAACAAACTCTAAACAAAATTTAAACTGAAATTTTAAATATCCGAATCAGATTTAAATTCCTAATTCTAAAAATCCGAAGTCCGAATAGACCAACTAAATCCGAAAAAAATATCTTAATACTCATCCCTAGGAAAAACTATACGAAAAATCTCTCAGTAAAGCATAGAAATAATCTAATCATCTGTTTCACTCTTCACACAGCGCAAATTATTACCTAGTGAATATGTACTTAGTGATTTAAACTGTAAAAAACAAACACTCTCGTTGTACCCAATTCTCTTGGCCAGCTCAGCTTAGAAGCCAGATGGATCATGTCACTGTATAAATGAGACTCAGACTACTGAAAATACAACAAGAAGTCTTACGCTTTCTGCACTTGCTCATTGAGATTTATAAAAAAAATTTAGAGTAGAAGTATAAGATATTTTATAATCAGATTTGCTCAGCAGTACTGGTCTTGATGCAAACTGGGAAGAGCAATTTTGCAAGACATAAAAGTTGAATCCATATCTTTCTTGCTCATGTCAGATACTGTATTCCTAAAAGGTGGAGAGCACCTGACGCAAGATAATAAGATCAAACAATTATTTGAGCTAAAAGAAAAAGAAAACAATAATTTGAGCTGGGAAAATACTTTCAAACCTGATCAGAGAAAATAACGTATATAAATAAGATGACAGATATGCCAACAGGCACAAGCAAACTTCATTTTTTTGGTCAAATGTTAAGTATTATTACCAAGTTTGTGACAAGCAAACTTCTTAATTACGAAATGTCATAGAAAATTTAGCGATAACATACGTTCTTGCTTTCGTTGAGACTTTGGCATAGTTTGAGTCATACAAGCTAAAAATGAACACAAGAGAATCTGTGATGCTATTGTCATGACCCAACATCTGACCTACCGATTTCGGCCCGCCAAGGCTCAATCTCGAAAGTCCAAAGTATTTTTTTTTATAAATACTAAAACCTTCAGTTTTGTTTTCTTTACCTCCAAAATAAAAATTAAGTTTAAAAGAGAAAATGAAAAACTTTTGTAGAGGCTGAGCAACTAGATTTCGTCGTCGGAACCATCGCACCCCCAAGACTACGTCGAGCTCGTCACCACCATTCGCAGCTCAAGTTAACCACTGGAAACCGCCCTCCCGTTACTTTAATTTTCGGTCGTTTAGTAAGTCGTCAATAACTTCATAACCGTGGAGGATATCACGCATTCAAGGCCACCATAATGTTTCTCTCGCCGAGACGAAGCCGTAGCCGCCAACCACGTTGCAATCGGAGTCCGGACGAGACTGCACGTGCCTCCACAAGTTTTGACGTCCGAGTGCATGAAGTCCACATGCCGCTGCCGGAAATCGCATCCGCCGTGTGTGACATCCACGCGCCATTGTCCGACGCTGACCTCAGCCACTGTCATCGCTGCCGGTAACTTTTCCTGTAAGTCGCTGTCCCTTCTTGCCGGTCGGTAAACGTCACTAGTGACTGCCAACTCGGCCGAGTCGACTCGGTGACTCGGTCAACCGGTGGGTTGACCCGGTTTAATTTGATTTCATTTTGGTCGCAGTGCTATGTATTAAGTTAGTAGTTTGTGGTTTAGCATCTCATACCTCACTGAGTGATTCCCCTATTACTCACCCCTCAATCTTTCTCTCTTTCACATGAAAGGCCGATGAGCATGAGTAATTGTATCAGACCAGTGCTATTGAAATTTTGGGCCTATGGGATTTTACACATTTTGTTTCTTTCATATTTCAGACTTTCTATTTTATGTGGTTATATATATTTTGGATGCTTATTTTATTTACTGAATTTACAATGAGGATGTTGAGTTTTAAGTATTAATATATAGAGATTTCAGAGGATTATATTTGTTTACTTTATTTATAGAATTAGAAACGACGACTTCTTATATATATATATATATATATATATATATATATATATATATATATATATATATATATATATATATATATATATATATATATATATATATATATATATATATATATATATAACATAACTTGTTTTCAGGATTAAGATATATTACTTGTAAATATAATAAATGAATAATTGTAAATATACCATAAATTTAGTTATTCATGATTCATGCAATATCTATATATGTTATATTTCCAATTTCGAAGATGAACAATATATATGCATATAAGCAAGCATGTAGTTGCAGTATTCGTTCATTAAACTAATTTTCTTTTCTTGTGACATACCGTAAACAATAAAATATGGGGTATGAAAGCAGTCACTTAAGAACTCTTATAACACATGTTGACTAGCTATATGTTTAAGGAACAAAACATGTGAGCAAAGAAATAATAGATGCAGCCGCATGAAAGTGTAGGTTACGAATGAACCACACAACTAATTTTAACAATTACATGATAACATGTTAAACATATAATAAAATCAAACGAATATCAATATAAAAAATGAGCATTAGCTTATAAACATCGACAAGATTTCCGGTCAAATGATTTTCTTTCCTTGGCACAAAGCCAAATCAGTATTGTTGACTTACTTTCCTAAGCTCATAATGTGTATAAATCTATTCTTACAAACCATGAATTGATAATAAACATGATTTGAAGAAGGACTCGATATAGACTATAATAGAACAAAAATTCTTTATCTATTAGCTCAAAATCGTTAGAGCTTCAAGCTGATAACGTGTTGTATATAGAGAAGAGAGAAATTGGTATGTATTATTCCATAAATAATGAAATTTTATAGAGGATACATTAGCTTGGATACCAAGTAGAACTTGGAATATAAGTAAACTTGGGAATCAAGTAAATCTAGAACATTCCATAACAGACATCACTAATATATTGATAACAATTTAGAGTTTTTTTTTTCTTATTCTTTTCCTTCTCTTAGGGTTTTGAAATATGTTTTCTACTTCCAACTCCTTTTCTTCTTCAATTTATTCATCGGATTACTCTTCTTGCTCTCCCTCATTTTTCTCGTTATCTATACGTCTTGAGATATTTTGATGTGTACTTTTCGGGTTTGAATAGCAATAAAAAAGATAAGAAATTTTTGAAAACAATTTTATGGAGTTGTATTATTACAAGCAATTCTATTTAGCTATATCAAATGTCTTGTACAGTTCAGTAAAAATTTCTAGATAGACCTAGTTGTACATTTATTTTATAAAATTCAGTACAAAATATTTTCACTGACGCCTAACTTGACCTAGTTATACAATAACTAATTCTAAAACTTAAAATTTGGAAAAATAATAAAACATGAAAAGGGTAAAATTGGCTTTAGTATTCTTTTTAGAAGTCGAAGAGTACGTGATTAACGAAAAGTATAATAAATTCATTTTGAACATTTAAAAGTATAAAAGATTTTCATTCGATTATTTACTATATTTCAACGATTTTGTGAAGAATAAAAAAAATATTTATTTTCTATTTATTATTCTACGCAAACAAGACAAAGATGGTAAAGCTATCTTACATAGATTGTATTCTTTCTTCTGATGCTTTATATGTAAACTATGTATAATTTTTATTAATTTCAAGAATTTAATTATGTTAACCAAAAATCAAGATTTATTTTTATTAGATTTTCATGCACCTATATACAAAAAAGATAACCCTTGTTTGTTAAAATGTGCATGTTAGTTATCGGATATAAATGATTAATGAAAGTAAAACTAAATAGTATTCAAATTCTCATTAATTCGATCTATAATCAATATTAAAAACATTGATTCCACAGATTACAAAAAAAAAAAATTCAAGAAAGTTTCATAAATTTAACATGTCTAGTACTCTAACTTACATTTATGATTTTTAACTAATAATTTGTCTAACGAGAACAAATACATGATGAAAAATCCAGTTCCTAAAAAAATCTGAAATCTAAGGGTAAACGACTTATTTTCACATCAGAAGTATCGTATAGTAACAGTTCCACACAATCTTTCATGTTCATTCTAATTACATGGAACTTTACCTGTGTTTTTAGTGACAATGTATCTGAGAATATAGCTTTTCTTAGACTCAAATCACACATATTCCCCTTTCTATTCCTATAAAATATATTAGCTTATTTGTTTCTTGGGGTCACCCTTTCTATTCCTGTAAAATATATTAGCTTATTTGTCTTTTTGGGGTCAACATATTAGCTTATTTTCAATCTCTCTTTTTAAGTAACAAATCATTAATTAGTTTCCTTTTGAAAAATTAAATATTTTATTATCATAAATCGAAGACTTTCCCTTTGTTAACCCTATTTTGAGACTATAAATAAAACAAACCTCCCTTGTAATGAAACCACTACAGTAATAGTGAAGAAGAGAACATTGACTTCACTTCCCTCAAAACCCAATTGTCTATTGGGATAGCTTTATCTAATTCCGATATCATTCCGTCCAAAAATAAAAATAAACTTTTCCTTTGCCATCGTCTGTGTAAGTTTCATTCGGTGTTTGTTATTTGTTTTAACTTCGATCCTTACTTGGTGAAGAACATGCATTCGGTAATCTGGTAAATTGGGATGGTGTTCTAGGGTGATACTACGTTTGTTTTAGGATTACAAGCAGACCTAACTAGGGTTGAATATGTCTTTTGATGAGGACACGAATGTGACTTCATGTCCAAATATTTATTAATATTGGGCAATTTTAATGATGTGGGAGGGTTACGTTTCCTTTTTTATTGCAATTATACTTCAATGTAGCATGTTTATGAATCCATAATGGTGTTAATGGAATATGTAATCACTTTTGGGGAATCTATGAGATTGGTTTACTGTCTGCCTTTATTTCTCTCATTGTCCCTTTTAGGTTTACAAATATCTCTTAACCTTTTAGGTTTGTTTTGTTTGATTTGTATCAGTCACATTATTGCGAAGGAAAGTAAAAAATTAGTGGGCTTTTCAAATGGATTATAACAAGGAAGAGGCTGATAGGGCTAGAGATGCTGCAATGAAGAAGTTTTTAGCAAATGATTTTGTTGGAGCTAGGAAGTTTGCCTTGAAAGCTCAGTCCTTGAACCCTGAAATCGATGGGATCACTCAACTGGTGACTACTTTTGCTATGCACTTAGCTGCGCAGCATATCATAAATGGGGAGATAGACTACTACGGTGTGCTTGGAGTAAAACCTGAGGCTGACGAAGGAACAGTGAGGAAACGTTACAAAAAGTTGGCTGTAATGCTTCATCCTGACAGGAACAAGTCGATTGGAGCAGAGGAAGCCTTTAAGTATGTCTCTCAGGCATGGATTTTGTTGTCCGACAAGGCAAAGAGAGCTGCGTATGACTTGAAGAGGAACGTCGGGGCTTCATCGTCAAAGCAGGCAAACAATGGAGTTCAGAAAGCTGCTAAAGCCAGTGTTAATAGCACTGCAAAAGGGAAGACTTTAAAGAGAGGTATGAAGCGAGCAAGTGATGCCTCTGCCTCTTCTTCTACTGCTTCTGATGGAACCTTTTGGACTGTATGCAGCAGTTGCAGGACACAGTTTGAGTATCATCGTGTTTACTTAAACAAGAACCTCCTGTGTCCCCACTGTCGTAAGCCGTTTATAGCTGTGGAAACAGATCCTCCGCACTCAGGTTCAATCTGCAAGACCTTTCTTGAGCATCAGTTTATAGCTGTGGAAAATGCAGTTGCTGGTTCCAATGTAGCAACCTCTTCTGCTCACAAGTCCAACAGTGTGAGAGAATTTTCTGAGGAGGAGCTGAAGAATGTACTGGTGAATAAATCTAAGCCGACAATCGTCACAAAGCTGGAAGATCTTGTCACCATCTTTCCTGAAACTGACCCAAATGGAAGGCCAACGGAAACTGAGGATGTCAACATGGCCAATGCGTATCAAACTGGCTTGGCTTAGTTGTTTCAAGAACTTGTGGAGGTTTCAGAGATAGGGGAACTCAAATCTGCCAGTCACCTTACATTTTCTCACACAAAGTGGAGGTGATGAAAGGCAATCATGGAGAGTTTCTTATTAGATGCTAAAACAAAGTTGTAATAATTTTAAAATTGCTTTTTATTTATTTAAATCCAAAAGAGTTGTTGATCATTTTTTTCTAAACTCTTAATAGATGTTAAATGCAAATATGCATATTTTGAGTTATCTCAAGAAATGTGGGAGAAGTTTTGCTTACCATATAAAGTCATTGGCAAGAGGCCACATGAACTTAGTGATAGTTATCACAATAAAATATTTTAAAAAGAAAAAAGAAAAAAAAACTAGTGCCATGCATTGAGTTTTTGATTAATTGTATCTTGAAAGAAGATGACAAAAATCATTAGACAATTGATCTTGACTAATCTCAAGAGATTATGTTCATTATGATGACAACCTAGGATCCTTATATTAAAGGTGTGTCATGATATCATATTGTTATATCATCAAGAGAAATGGGTTAAAGCCTATGAATTAAGATGAGGTTTGGCGGTAACTCTACCTAAATGGCTAGAGATCCCAAGAAATAGGTTCAAGGAGACAACTAAGTCAAACTAAATCTGCCCAAAGCACTGTAAGACTTCGGTCTATACCCAGTTTTTAGAATGATTAAACAGTGCTACATGTAAGGAATAGAGGATAAGCATTTGCTTTTAATGATTTGTGTCTATTGTTGTGAGATATGAATGGAGTAGTACATGATACTCCTCTAAACAAAACTAATGGCAAATCACCTTGTGAGTGTGAAATGGGGTCGTTTTTAGGAGAATGAAAGAAAAGCTATATTCTCCAGTTCACTCATAATTAACCAGGACTGTTCACAACCAAAAATGAACCCAAGAGAGAACCTAATTCTGTGAGAGAATGAAACTGTGTTATAGTTATTGTCTAGGTTTACATCAAAGCCTGGGTGGTTCAAGACATCATGTTCACTACCTGGCCGAGTAAATCCGATAGCTATTAACAATGACTGGTTCAAGGCTGAAAAATGCTACCAACTCATCATGCAGTGGATTTTTTGTTTGTACTCTAAAAAATCCTTAGTTGAGTCTTGTAGAGTCTTGTCTAGGAAGTCAAGTCTATCGAGTCGTCTAGTGTTTAGATCATTTCTATTCATGTGGGGGATTGTTGGAACTATTTTTTGAACATTATGAATAGTATATTCATATGTCAAAAATAAGTTTTTATTTGAATGAGAAATGGATGTCTAATGTGTGTGATTTGAGAATTTGTACAAAGTAGCAAATATAAACATTGGATATTGAATGGATTTGGGTTTTGATTTGTTAGTTGAACTTCATGTTCATTAACCTAATCTTATAAACCAAATATATGTTGATCTTTAATATTGGTAAAATATAAAAAAAATCATTTTAAAGAATATCATTTGTTTGAATTGTTCAAACAATAATAATTCTACTTCTTTATTTCTTGGTCAAAATGTGGTATAAATTCACATAAGAATTGACAAGAATTGATGTCTCCATTAGTGCACCGTGGAAGTTTCATTTCTATGTTTAAAATGTAACTTGTGCTTCTCATTATTTTTCTATAAAATGCTTGTTAGCATTATAGAAAAACACACATCCAAGAACAAAGAAAACAAACAATTCTCCCACTTAAAATATTTATCCTAGTATTTTTTTTTATTTTGTGTCTGAGAATACAACACAAAAATAGGTTCGTTAGCTTCTATTCTGAGTGATGCATGAATAGTCGAAATGTGGTTGTATCCTGGGATTCAAACACCATCACACTGCGGTCAATTAAAGAATTAAGGAAAAAGTGTCTTGCCTCCACACGAAATCGTTTTTTGTTCATCATATTTTGGTATCAAGTATTAGATATTTTATTTCAGTTTTATCATTATATAAACAAATTATTCAGTTTGCAATATCGTAGAAATCATGGTCCTACAGTAAGTAAGTGATGCCTCTGCCTCTTCTTCTGCTGCTTCTGATGGAACCTTTTGGACTGTATGCAGCAGTTGCAGCACATAGTTTTAGTATCATCGTGTTTACTTAAACCAGAACCTCCTGTGTCCCCAGTGTCGTAAGCCGTTTATAGCTGTGGATACAGATCCTCCGCACTCAGGTTCAATCTGCAAGACCTTTCTTGAGCATCAGTTTGATTGTATTCGTGACGGAAGAAACAAAAGTAGAGACAATGTTGATTGCGTTGAGTGGGGTGCTGTGTACACTGGAACCAAAAACGCTGCTCAGACCGGGTCACGGAAAGACGAGGCTGTGCGTAGAGATTCTACCAAAAGGACGGCGGCTGTTACTCCATTGACAAATCCTCCAAAAAGAAGAAAGGTTGTGGAAAATGCAGTCGCTGGTTCCAATGTAGCAACCTCTTCTGCTCACAAGTCCAACAGTGTGAGAGAATTTTCTGAGGAGGAGCTGAAGAATGTACTGGTGAAGAAATCTAAGCCGACAATCGTCACAAAGCTGGAAGATCTTGTCACTATCTTTCCAGAAACTGACCCAAATGGAAGGCCAACGGAAACTGAGGATGTCAACATGGCCAATGCAAGTTCTTCACAAAACAAAAGTGGGATTGAATCATGCTGTGTGCGCTCCGTTGAGTATACTACTTCTGGTACTGATAAGGACTTGGATTCCATGACAATAACTGTTCCTGATTCAGACTTTTGTGACTTCAACAAGAACCGAACTGAAAAGTCATTTCGTGACAACCAGATATGGGCTTCTTACGACTCTTTAGAGATGATGCCTCGAGTCGATTTTATGATAGAAGAGGTTCTCTCCGTAGATCCATTCAAAGTGCGTATCACTCAGCTTACTACTTCAGAGATCAACAGCGAGCTCAGGTCATCAAACTGGCTTGGCTTAGGTGTTTCAACAACTTGTGGAGGTTTCAAAGCTGGGGGAACTCAAATTTGCCAGTCACCTTACATTTTCTCACACAAAGTGGAGGTCATGAAAGGCAATCATGGAGAGTTTCTGATATACCCCAAAACAGGTGATGTGTGGGCTCTATATAAGAACTGGTCCAGTGACTGGAACTATCTTGCAGGAGGCAAAGCAGTTGAGTATGATGTAGTGGAAGTGGTTGAAGGATTTACAGAAGAGTATGGTGTTACAGTGGTTCCTTTGATGAAAGTTGCTGGTTTCAGATCTGTGTTTCACCATTATTTGGATCCCAAAGAAATATGAAGCATCTCAAAGAATGAGTTATCAAGATTCTCTCATCAGATACCATCTTACTTGCTCACAGGTAGGGAAGTAGTTAAGGAACTCAGAGGTTGCAGACAGGTCGACCCAGCAGCAACACCGTCACAGCTTCTTCAGGTTATAGATGGTTAAGTTATAGTCGATGCAACCATATTAGTTTCCTATATACATTTCTTCTTGAATTTATTTTCTTTGTTTTACTTCTTTCGGATTGTTTCTTACCAGTTTGATAAGGGTGATTGTATGAACTCGGTTCTTTTTTGGTTAGATAAGAATGTAGCAAAGCTGAATGAAACTTTTGCTGTTTTTCTAGTTAACATGATTCCTACCCGCACCCCCCGTGCGGTGTTTGTTTTCAAAAATTTATATAAATATTTAATTTTCATAATATTCCCTCCGTTTTTTTATAATTGACGTTTTAGGAGAATTTTTTTGTTCCAAATTATTTGACGTTTTCAATTTTCTATGTAAAATTTATTAGTAATTAGTGTTAGATAACCAATGATATTATAACTTCTATTTTATTATTGGTTGAATTGTGGTTAGGTAAACAATTAATGATGTTTTTGTTTAAAAAATAATAAAAAAATAAATGTTTCTTAATCTGTGTGCATAATCCTAGAACGTCAAATAAAAAACGGAGGGAGTATATATTTTAATATTTACTATATAATTAATTGTGAATCGGATAAGACATGTCCGACAATGATTCATTTTTTTAACTGGTTCTGATCTGTGTCAATAATATTATTTGAGATAAACTGACAAAACTAATCAAAATAGGTCAAAATCACTTAGAGAGTTATTGGTGGTGGAAGTTTAATTGATTTGGAAAATTTAGAGATTTTATTGTTGGAGAAATTAGTAAAAATAACATATTGCCAAAATACACATTATCAAAAACATATTAACATTTGAGTTTATACATTTTAAAGGTAAATTTGCAAAGTGGTATGGTAGAATAACAATTTTCCCCTATTGTTATTGGTTTATGGATTTTAAAATTTTTATTAGAATCTTTTGTTATTGGTTTATGGACTTTTAAATTCCATGTAAAATCTTTGGTTATTCAAAAAGTTTAACTTTTAGTGATTTTGTAATTTTACTAAAATCTATTGTTATTGGAACATAGATTTTCTTTAGTTTTATTCATAATACTCAACTTTAGAAATACTATGTATATTCATAAGATTGTTAAAATCTATGAAATAAAAAACACACATGCACACAAACACAAAATTTTTGTATTATATTATTATTTTTAAGTGAATGATAATAAAAAAAAAACTATAACACAATCATTAGAGATAACATTATGAGAAAATTTGTAGTTTATATTAAAAATATAAAAAGATCATAAAAACATAAACAAAAATCAAGCAAGACAAAACAAAATATTCAAACAATCATTATTAAAAAAAATATTTTAACATCAAATAATTATGTTTCATGATTTTTTTTATTTTTTTATAAAATATGTATATATTATTCTAGAAGGAAACTTTTGGAGAAAAATATATATGAAAACTCATGATAATCAATGACAATCAATAATAATTCATACAAACTCTTTGATACCAGTTCATCAAATCTACCCAACTTTAAAAAAGATTCTTAACTTGTCAAATTCTAAAAACTCCACACAAATTTTAGTTTTAATAACCCCCTTTAATTGATGATCCGATTCAATATTAATCAAAAAAAAATAAAATAAAAATATATAGTTATATTATTTATGTTACTTTCAAATTCCAACAATGATATAAAGTTTTATAAAAACTAATTATATAGTTATATATATGTTATATTTAAAACTAAATAAAAAAATAAAACTCGGCCAATTATTATACAGAGTTAATATCCAGTTCACTTTTCACAAAATTGAATGGAAAGAAAATAAAGAAAATGGAAAAGAATCCTCAAATTTTGTTAAGATTAATTATATTAGGTTTGAAACCGTGAACTATTTGTCACTTGCGGCTTGCCACAATTCAAATGATCAAATATTATTACAATCTATCATGTTGTATAAACCCTTCACTATAATGTTTTAGAAGTTTGTTAGGTATTAAGCTGATTTTTTTTATGTATATGAAGGTGAATAATTATTTAGACATCAACTAATCTTTATTTTTAAAAACAAAAAGTAAAATGACACATTTACAATAAATAAAAAGTGTTTGGTGCAAAAGGCATAAAATAAATTGGTTAAAAAGAAGAGTGTATGTATTTATGTATTGTTAGTAAATATTTTATAGTTGTTTCAAATGAAAAACAAAAACTAATCAATGCTAAAATCTAGGGATTGATATATTTTTAGTGGCACAAATTGTTAATAATTATATGAGTCAAGGGTTAAATCAAAATGGTAATTTAACTTTAATAAGATATATACATAAAGACATAATCCCTTATGTATTATAGGAGAAGCACTTTTAAATCTTACCTTAAAGTTTTTTCACAAGGTTTGTAACGTGTCTTCACGAGAATTTTTTATTTTGTAAAACGCTAATGTTGTTGTAAACCATTTGGTGTGGATGCAATAACCATGGATGGAAATGAAGATAAGGATGAGAAGGCTTTAGGCGAGATTGGATAAGTCCTAGACGAGAATGGATAATCCTTATCGTAGAAGGATTATGCTTATCTATTCCTAAACCTATGGGGATTATACTTTGTAGTAGTTATCCTTATTCATGTTGTAGTAATCTATAAGTCCCTATATATAAAGGGCAATACATGTATCTCGATATTCACATCCTTTACATCAATAAGAAAGACAATTCTCCCATATATTCTTAACATGTTATCAGCACGATCGTTCTAAGACCTAAGCTAAGAAGATCCAAACTCGTGATAAAAAGTTTCTGCAACAAAATCAAAGTCCCTGCAATCAGCAATCCATCGGATCTCTCTCTCTCTCTAAATAACCATCCGACCTAAATCCTAAAGGTACGCTGGCACATACACAAACGACCCGTCCAGCTGATACACGCAGGTAAGTCCTTATCGGACACAAAGAAACATCTGGCCAGCCGATACACACGGGTAAGCCCTCATCGGCCCTAAATACCATCCGATCAAGACGATATACACGGGTAAGTTCACATCGAATAACAAAGGAGCATCCGGCCAAGCAATCACCCCGACCAAGCCCAAGCTTCCCGGTTCAACCCTAAGCAGATCCGACACTGAGTCCACCCAAATCAATCTGATTCCTGCAGCAATTCAACTCATCCGTGATCAGACCTAAGGGAGCTTCAAACTATCTAATTCAGTGGTCCATAAAATCGTTTGAAGTTTAAAGGTAACCCTAAACTCTAATTTACATAAATCGTATTAAACAATTGCTAAGTTGCTGGTTAGAATAGAGAATCTCATCCTTATCATCTAGGATTCGAAACCATTGATTGATTGAATGTTTGGCTGATTGTTTAAATCCAAAAACATAGAAACCGGGTGCTAGGTTGCTAATCTATAAATGATGAACCCTAATCTAAACTCGCCAAACACTAAGGCCATAATCGGCCACTAAGCCTAATAAAAACCTAATTAGGTTTGCTAGAAAGAAAAATATGCTTGCTTGTTTGATCAATGATTGTTTGAAAGCAAATAACATAGAAACGAATTGCTAGGTTGTTAAACTACACAAGTATGAACCCTAAACCTAATTCTAAACCTAAACCTAATAATAACCTAAATAGGTTTCTTAAACATAACATGATTAGGTTTACTAATCAGAACTTGATTAGGTTTACTAATCATAACTAAATTAGGTTTGCCAATCGAAATACATACTTGCTTAAAACTGAGGTTATAAAACGTGCATCATAATCATATTGGCCACATGACATGCACACGCATATAAACCGATCTCTAGGTTAATTTGAATGATCATGAAACTTATGAATCTAAAACATAGAATGATCTAATTACAAATCTATATGAATGTCAGATGTCGAAATTCGAGCTTTCAGACTATGTTGACCTAAATCTCTCTGGAGATAATTATCTTGAATGGGTAATGAACACTTCAATTGTCCTGAAGTCTAGAGGACTCTGGAAATATGTCACTAATGGCAACAATGAAATTGTAAGTGAAAATCATAGAGCCATATCAATCATGCGCTATCATCTCACTGAAGAATTAAGAGATCAATACTTACATATTGAGGATCCTAGTGATCTTTGGACAGAACTAAAGTCCAGATACTCAATGGATGTACGGCAAAAGGCCATGCATGAATGGAAGATTCGAGGATTCGAGGATTTTGAATCCATGGACGAATATAATACTGCTCTAATGAAAATTGTCTATAGTCTAGAATTATGTGATGAAGTGGTAACTGATGAGGATTTACTATATAAAACATATTCCACATTTCCTCCAAAATATGTATTGTTATTATATAAGCCTAAGGGTTTCGCCAACTATAATGATCTATTATCATACCTATTGGCAAATGAGCAAAGAAAGCAGAGAATCAAAGATACCATCAGCAGATTTGAAAATATTCAGAAAAGATACAGTGAGATGAGAATTCTTGAAGCCAATAAGGCTAGAAATGATAAAGATAAAACCGATGAAGCCGCATGGAGACATATGGATTGCAAGGCCGGTTTATACATTGATTAAAGAAAGGAGATTTCGACATTCTGACTTCATGTTTCATGTTTTGCTTTGGTTTGTTTGTCATTTACAATTTTATAATATGAGTCGTTATCTTATTTGTAAATGAAAACATAAGGATAGTCAATATAACATAAGGCCACAGAAAATAACAAAAGGCACAAATTGATTCACCCAAATAAAAGACCCATTGAGTTATAAAGAAGTTATAAAGATTTAAGTATGGATGGTTTCCACATTGAACCATTGGGAAAAGGAAACAATAGTTCCTTTCAAATTATAAAATCGACTATAGCCTTATAAGAAAGTGGTCAAGACTATACCTATGAACTCTACTGATATAGACTATGCCAAGGATCAGTATGATAAATGCAAAAGCCATGGTGCCCCCCCCCCCTATAACCCATGAAATTCTACACTATATGGCATTGACTGGATTAGCCATCCAAGTCCGAACGTGATGCAAAGAAAGATATTACAAAAGGCACAAAGAGTTATCCCATAAAATCTCACGTTGTGAAACATGTACACAAGGGAAACTCATTAGACTATATTGTCCCAAAATGCCACGTGATGATCATAGTATGTCCATGAGGGGAAGTGAGGACAAACCGTGGTCCATGAACATACTACAATCACGTGTGATAAGGTCTATGACCATAGTAGATTTGGCCGAATTCTTTATACTACAAAGGCCACTACCTAATGCATTTGGCCGAATTCTTTAATATACAAAGGCCACTATCAAAATGCTTGAGGACACATGAATTTACATGTTTAAGATTAATATGCATCAGGCCATATAAATATGCATAGATATTCTCATCTCATATTAAGGGTCATAATCCAGACACATACACAAACCTTATTAAGAAAATTTTGAATATACCACCACAAACATATGTGCCATTTAAGAAACCTCAGAAGAGGATTGAGAATGAGAATATATGTTAGATGAAAATACTTCTTTCTCCACGTTTTAAATATATCTTGAACCAAATCATGGGTGATCTAATTAGTGGCCAAGAACACAGATTACAAGAGATAAGTAATCTGATCATCCAACATTAAAAAGAGAAAGTTATAAGCTGGTAAAGAGATAAATAAGAAAACGAGAATAAGAAAAATAGAATGGTATTAACCACCATTGTCTTGGCAAGATCCTCGGACTAGAAATGTAATTTAAGACGTCCAAATGAATATGATCAAATAATATAAAAGCTAGCAGAAATGGATGCCATGCACATTGACCCGAAAAGAAAAGAAATGAATAACTAAGTTAAACCAGCTTGCACCAAACGAATTTGTTGTCCTAGAAGAGACACAATCAAGTTGCTACAGAGTCTATATAAAGATAGACCAATATGTTCCATAAGATAAAGGAACCTCGGAAGGATAAATGAAAAGGAGCATAGAAATGATAAATTCCCGAGGTCATAAAAGGAAACCATCCCAGACATAGAAAATGGTCGACCACAATATAAGATACCATACAATGGAATTTGGGATGCCAAAATCCATGGTACTTAAGGTGATTTGGGATGCTAAACACCGAAGGTATTAAAAGGTCATAAGATTGCAATCAACTATGTTATGTCTGGAATACAATGGAACACAGAAAAGGGTATCGATACCGATGATATATTTACATATAAGACTGCGCATACAAAGTAGCACTTAAATATAAAGCGAGGATCATGAACCCACGTGTGAGTACTCATGAATCATGAATTATAAAGATAAGGTTATAAAAGAAAGAAAAACGTGGGGTTCAAAAGATTTTAAAGAAAGATTTAAAGAATCTATAGAAGAGATGGACGTATTGGCCATAGAACGCCATCCGATAAACCAGTGGGTAAATGAGTCATGTGAGAGTAAAAGAAATAGTGAGATATGAGATATAATATAAATACCACGTGATCTAAGGTCTATATATATCCCTACTTAAAAGCATTTAAAGAATGACTTGATTACAAAAGATTACTCACAGAGACCAAAAAACAGATTATAAAATGATATAAGATATGTGGTGAAGGCTACTACAATTTGAAAATGATAATGTCTGGATATATACATATAGAAAGAGATAATGAAATGATAATGTAGTAAGGTATATATTAATCACTCGATAAGAATGATAAAGGTACCATAAAGATGAGAAAAGAAATTCTCAAAGAACGGTTTTGTTCCTTAGCCGTCTATGAACTGATGCAAAGCAGCTGCATATAATATAATATGATCGACCAAATAATAATCAGTGAAGGAGTTCTATAAGAACAATCAAAATCAGTTCATAAATTATTATAAAAGGAAAATTCCTTGTGTTTATAATGAACCAACTTAAAGAAAAGTTGATTGGTTTCAAAACGATATATGTTATCGATTGATTATGATCATAGTATTTGGATCATAAGATTACGAACTATATGGTTGGTCTATGATTCAGTATATATTAGAATGAAATGTAAGATGGTCGTAAAGAATGTGAATTCCACCATGTCCGACCATAATAGCCATAATGATCGTGGTCGAGGATAGTGGCATGGTCGTGGTCGACCACACGGTCGCAATAACAGTTTTACCCAAGGTCCCTATAGCCTAGTTGATTATGGCCAGGGAAACCTATGTGGACGACCATGTGACCAAAAGAATTAAGGTCAAGGAAACTAAACATGGCTGATCATACGGCCACAAGTATGCATACGGGCAAAGCCTATACGACCAAAAGAGTTATGGACGAGGCACGACCGATAAAATGGCAAGACCATAATGGTCGATATAATTATTGACGACCATACGACCATATAAGACCATAACGGTCGAAGAAAGAAACAGAATATAGTCGTGGTTAAGTAAGGAGGTCGTGGTGTATACATTGAACCACAAGACCTAACCACGAATGCTAATGTCGTTGGCCATAGATGCTATATAAACAACCATTGATTCAAATGGACGACCATATCTATATCAAATGGATATACTGATCACAACCATGATCCATCAGCATGAATATCAATATGCATAATTTAAAATATTGCTGATGATGAAGAAAGGTAAAGAAAGGTTCTAAGAAACTAATGGTAACCATAAACATATACTTCGTTATTTATTTACAAGGAACGAAAGATTTAAAGTTTGTTTTATACTAACCAACCCAAAGAGGGGATAATTGGTTTTGCTAATACAGGTTTTCAGGTTTTCTATTTGACCCATATAAGGCAAAATCACAAACAAGTTATGTATTTACACATGAAGGCATTACAATCTCGTGAAGGCCCATGAAGTAGGCAATGGCAGCAATATAATTCAACCACTCGAAAATATTGGTAATGCATGGAGCAAGTAAACAATGGTAACAACACATCAACCATCCGGAAATATTGATAACACATGAAGAAAGTAGACAATCCGGCCGATGAATCAAAACGTTACGGTCGATGGCGATCTAATCAAGGATCGACCATTACCCATAAAGAAGATGCAACTTACAACTAAAGATGATAGCACAATTCGTGAAGATGATTTGTCAAAGACAAGAGACAAACATATCCGACCACATTGTGGTGTACACGACAACAAAGAAGTCCAAGAAGTACAAGTACATTCAAGAGATAAGCTCGGCCGATTTATTCCTATCAACCTCTACGTTCTGAAGCTAATACACAAGATAGGATTGAAAGACATCCAATGAGGCATAAAACAGGGGAGTAATACGGTTGTACTCTTTTTCCTTAACCGTGGTTTTATCCCAAAAGGGTTTTACTGGTAAGGTTTTAACGAGGCAACATTCCAAACGTATTATGAGCTCTTATGGTTATAACATCCAAGGGGTAGTGTTGTAAACCATTTGGTGTGGATGCAATAACCATGGATGAAAATGAAGATAAAGATGAGAAGGCTTTGGGCAAGATTGGATAAGTCCTAGACGAGAATGGATAATCCTTATCCTATAAGGATTATGCTTATCTATTCCTAAATCTATGGGGATTATACTTTGTAGTAGTTATCCTTATTCATGTTGTAGTTATCTATAAGTCCCTATATATAAAGGGCAATACATGTATCTCGATATTCACATCCTTTACATCAATAAGAAAGACAATTCCCCCATATATTCTTAACAAATGTGTCGAGTGGAGAACATTTTTCATAAAAAAATTAACTTCAATGCAAACTGTTACTTTCCTTTATAATAAATCTCTGCATAACAATTAATGTGTTCATATATTAATTTTTCTAACTCTACCGCATACAATTTTTGATGTGTTCACACGTCCTTTTGATCAAATCATTTTTAGTTTCTCTATTTTTTGCTTTTGTATTAGTGAATTGAAGTTATTTCCGTGCAACTACTGAATAATATCATTGTTGAAAAAAATTAGAAAAATATTAAGATTCACATCAACTAAAATGTTGGAATAAGAATGATTTTAGAAATTGAAAGTTTCATACCTTGCCAGACTTTTCTATGATTGAGGTTTATGCAAAGAAATTGCGGTAAAAACACACACAAATTCGGATCTTTAGTTTATTCAAGCATTATTTATTTTCAGAGTTTTCGTATCAAATTAAGAATTAGAAATATAATCAGACTGGTAGAAAAAAGAATAGAAAACAGAAAAGCTTTAAAACAAAAGAAATTCCCAAAATCGATTGAAAAACATAATTCATGTGCCGAATGAGCAGATCACATATTTTCGACGCAACCCTAACCCCTTTCACTCAATTATATTGTGTTTTTATATATTTACCAAGAACTTTTATAAGAATGTAAACGCTATTGGTTATAGACTACGTCACTTTTGCAACATGTCCACCAATATTGACATGATGTACAACCATTTTATTAATATTCATAAAGTATGGTATAATAATCATTTATGTAAAATAAACCCAAAATGTTTTGTAATACATTTATTTTATTTTGCTTTATATTACTTGAAAAAAATAAGTTTGGGTAAAATATATGGATCCGAAGAACCGAACCGAACTTGATTTGAAAGTAATACTAAACATAAACTAAAATTGATTAAGTACTTAAATAGATCTAAATTTCTAATATTTTGATAACCAGACCCGAATTCAGTTCAACCTCAAATGTTTTGGATACCGAAAATATCTAAATCACAATTAGAAACTTAAATATCTTAATTATTTTAAATCTTATATCTATTAGATATTCAAACATATGAAAAAATCTAAATATTATTAAAATATTCACAAGTAAATATCTATAATAACAAAAATGTTCAAAATACTGAATACATCTAAATATTTAAATTGAACTAATTTTTATGTAAATTTAGGTATTTAGTTTTACATTTCAAATTTATATGTTTTATGTTATTTTTATCTTCTGATTTTGAGGACTTAAGTATATTTAGATTTTTTTTCAAAAAAATACATAATTAAAATGGGTATCTGAACTCAGACAGAATCGTCAATGATTCAAACAAACTCTAAACCAAATTTAAACTGAAATTTGAAATATCGGAATCAGATTTAAATTTCTAATTCTAAAAATCCGAAGTCCGAATAGACCAAATAAATCCGAACAAATATCTGAATGTCCATCCCTAGGAAAAGCTACAACGTATAAATAATCTAATCATTTGTTTCACTCTGCGAACGGCGCAGATTATTACCTAGTGAATATGTACTTAGTGATTTAAACTGTAAAAGCCAAACACTCTCGTTGTACCCAATTCTCTTGGCTAGCTCAGCTTAGAAGCCAGATGGATCATGTCACTGTATAAATGAGACTCAGGCTACTGAAAATACAACAAGAAGTCTTACGCTTTCTGCACTTGCTCTTTGAGATTTATAAAAACATTTTGGCATCAGACAATGATTCTGTCAAAGTTCGCAGACAGGGCCGTGTCTGACATATATGAGGTTAGAAACAACTCAAAAAAATTTGGCCCTACAAATAATTACGAAACAAATGGTGCTATGATATAACAATATAGGGCATCGAACTGTGGACATTACACACATTACCAACGGAGCTTCACCAGCAGAACCACTTGACATTTGATGATTTTGGCCCCTAAATTATTTTAAACTTGCGGATCCTCAAGGCCCTGTTCGCAGAGTAGAAGTATAAGATATTATATAATCAGATTTGCTCAGCAGTACTGGTCTTGATGCAAACTGGGAAGAGCAATTTTGCAAGACATAAAAGTTGAATCCATATCTTTCTTGCTCATGTCAGATATATACTGTATTCCTAAAAGGTAGAGAGCACCTAACGCAAGATAACAAGATCAAACAATTATTTGAGCTAAGAGAAAAAGAAAAAAATAATTTGAGCTGGGAATATACTTTCAAACCTGATCAGAGAAAATGATGTATATAAATAAGATGACAGATATGCCAACAGGCACAAATAAACTTCATTTTTTTGGTCAAATGTTAAGTATTTTTACCAAGTTTGTGACAAGCAAACTTCTTAATTACGAAATGTCTTAGAAAATTTAGCGATAACATGGCTTAAGTACGTTCTTGCTTTCGTTGAGACTTTGGCATAGTTTGAGTCAATGTCGAGGATTTAACTAGACTACTTTGGCATAATTTGTTTATAGATGCTAAAAATGAACACAAGAGAATTTGTAATGCTATTGTCATGATCCAACATCTGACCTACCGATTTCGGCCAACCAAAGCCCAATCTCGAAGGTCCAAAGTATTTTTTTTTAATAAATACCAATTCCTTTGGTTTTTTTTTCTTTACCTCCAAAATAAAAATTACGTTTAAAAGGGAAAATGAAAAAAAATTTGTAGAGGCTGAGCCACTAGATTTCGTCGTCGGAGCCACCACACCCCCAAGACTACGTCGAGCTCGTCACCACCGTTCGCAGCTCAAGTTAACCACTGGAAACCGCCATCCCGTTACTTTAATTTTCGGTCGTTTAGTAAATTGTCAATAACTTCATAACCGTGGAGAATATCATGCATTCAAACCCACCATCATGTTCCTCTTGACGAGACGAAGTCTTAGCCGCTGACCACGTTGCAATTGGAGTCCGGACGACCCGCACGTGCCTCCACAAGTTTCGACGTCCGAGTGTGTGAAGTCCACACACCGCCGCCGAAAATCGCATCCGCCGTGCATGACATCCACGCGCCGTTGTCCGTCGCTGACCTCAGCCACTGTCATCACCGCCAGTAACTTTTCCAGTAAGTTGCTGTCCCTTCTCGCCGGTCGGTGAACGTCACTGGTGACTACCAACTCGACCGAGTCGACTCAGTGACTCGGTCAACAGGTGGGGTTGACCCGGTTTAATTTGATTTCAGTTTGGTTAGGGTAAACTGGTCGGCTAAAATTGATTAGATTTTGGTTATGTTAAACGGGTTGGTTAATTAATTTAATTTTTGTTAAAGTAACCAGTTGGTCCAATTAAAATCAATTCCAGTTAAGAAAAACCGATTTATTGAAATCAATTTTGTTTTGGTCGAGGGTTGACCGGGTTGACCTTTGACAAGGCGGGTTGACTTTTATGTGGACGTTGACCAAACCACTGTTTACCCGTTTTTAACCGTTCGAATGACATCCTGACTCGAATTTCGTTATGATTTCAGATTTGAAGTCTATTTGAGCTGTTGGAGTTCATAAACATCTCTTTCCATATTGTTAAGGTTAGGGATACTCTGTTTAAATCCCGAGCTAGTTTAGTACTACTATTATGGAATATCTAGTTTTGAAATATGTTTTGTCTCTGTGAATCGAGTCTCGCGTGTTTCTTATTATTATTGATTGTTAAATTGAAAATATGATAATAGAGGATTCAACGGTGGTGTGACATGATTGATGTTGAGGAATGTTATATATATAATTTTATAATAGGGACTATGTGACGAGTGCGGAAGTTCAGAGATATCTGAGATAGCGACGCAGTGTGGGGTGTGCGGGGTACAGAGACAGAATGTACTAGCGATGCAGCGGGGGGTGTACAGGGGTACAAAGACAGACTGTACTAGTAACACAACGGGTATGTATATCCTTACGAGGAAATGTGTGATGCAGAGAGTAGTTATGTACTATGAGCAGATGGGTGGTAGTTGACTAGATTTATATTGATTGCTCTGTGTGGTGTAATATGCACCGTGTTTGCTTCATGTTAGAGCTACGCCTACATAGTCGTAGTGCTATGTATTAAGTTAGTAGTTTGTGGTTTAGCATCCCATACCTTACTGAGTGATTCCCTTATTACTCACCTCTCAATCTTTCTCCCTTTCACGTGAGAGGGCGATGAGTAGGAGTGATTGTATCATATTGGTGCTATTTAACTTTTGGGCCTATGGGATTTTACGCATTTTGTTTCTTTCATATTTCAGACTTTCTATTTTATGTTGTTATCTATATTTTGGATGTTTATTTTATTTACTGAATTTACAACGAGGATGTTGACTTTTAAGTATTAATATATGGAGATTTCAGAGAATTATATTTGTTTACTTTATTTTGAGAAATACGATTGTCTAAAATTTTGGTATCAGAATGAGTTTCCCTCCCTGATTCGACCCGAAATGGTGATTTGTTGGGACTCTATTTTAATTGGTTTTAGATGATTTTTAAAATATTTCTAGAGATTTGGATATTTTAAAAATAAAACAAATAACACCATTATTTTCGGTATTACTCATTTAATCTTTGGTATTTGGTGTTTGGCATAAGTTAATATACTTATTTTCCTTTCAGATTCTGCCGAGGAGTAGAGTTGTTCTTATTGAAACTACCAAAGTTATTAGAGAGGCTGGAGATGAGCATGTGCAGCCCGCGGTTCCACAACCGCGGCTCCACCAATTGATCAGCATGCCTTGAGGCAGACACTGCACGATGCAGCTAAACATTCTGCTTAGGATGCAGTCCAGCAGGTTACCCTGGAGGCAGCTAAGTAAGCCGCCGAGGAGGCTTTCCGGCTAGCTGCACATGAGGTTGCTCAAATGATAGCTGCAGTTCAACAGGGTTAGCAGATTCCACATGGTCTTCAGGTTCAGGTGCAGCATGGTCCATAGATTCATGTGCAGCAGGCCCCGCCTATTCAGGTTCAGCATGATCACCAGTTTCCCGGTTAGCAGGTTCGAGGGGGTTTTCAGTTTCTGATACTATCACCCGTCATCCCAGTGCAGGTTCCCGAAAGATCATTATATGGGCTAAAGCAATCTAGACGTATGTGGTATAATCGTCTTAGTGAACATTTGAAAAATGATCATATATGCCCATGTGTCTTCATCGAGAAAACAACATTCAGATTTGTGATAATCCCAGTATATGTTAATGCTCTTAATATTATTGGAACTCAAAAGGATATATAAAAGGCATCAGACTATCTGAAAAGGAGAATTTGAGATGAAAGATCATAGACAGATAAAGTATTATCTTGGCCTACAAATTGAACATTCTCCAAATGGTATATTTGTGCATCAATCCACATATATGTTGAAACGCTTTAACATGAATAAATCAACTCTCCTTAGCACCCTAATGGTTTGTTGAAAATGATCCACTTTGACCATCTGTGGAAAATAAAGAAATACTTTGTATTGAAGTACCATATCTAAGTGCAATCGGAGCGCTATGTACCTTGCAAATTATACACAGCCCTTATATGTTATTTGTTATTAATCTTTTGGCAAGATTCAGTTCATCTTCCACGCGAAGACATTGGAATGGAATTAAACATGTCTTTTGTTATCTCCAAGGGACCATTGACCAAGGATTATTTTATCCTAAAGATTCAAAATGTCAAATGGTTGTTTTGCAGATGCATGATATCTTTCACATCCACACAAAGCCGATCGCAAACATGATACATTTTCACGATCGGAGGCACTACTATATCTTCGCGTTCCCAGAACAAACTTTTGTTGTTACCTCTTCAAATCATATTGAGATTATCGCATTCCATGAAGCATGTAGAGAATGTGTATGGCTAAAATCAATAAGCCGACACATCTGTTCAAGCTGTGGGATTGACGAAAATACATAGTCAACTATTCTATATGAAGATAATGTGGCATGTGTTGCTCAAACGAAGGAAGGAATATCAAAAGCGACATGACAAAACATATACATCCGAAGTTCTTATCTTACACTCAAGAGCTCAAGAATAATAAGGATATTGAAGTAAGATATGTTTGATGCGACAATACAGCCGATCTCTTCACAAAATCACTTCCTACTTCAGTATTCATAAAACATGTCCATAACATAGGAATGCGTCATTAGAAGTATCTATGACTGCTCATTCGAGGGAGAGCTTACGTGGTTGTACTCTTTTTATCTTTCTATGTTTTTTCCACTGCATTATCCTATAAAGGATTTTAACGAGACAACAAAGACGTTAAACAAGAAACAATAGTGATACTGGTCTCCAAGTGGAGTGCTATAAACGTGAAGAATAACAAAGTCAACAATTGATGCATCGAATATGAAAATGTTCGTGTGAAAGAAATTTGTGTGGAGCTCATCGTCACTATACATGCACAATAACTTAATTTTTCACTTCTATATATACGTACGATTTTGTTCTATTGTAACTTGCACCTTACCTTCTCTTCTTCCTGCTTATAAAAGTTTTTTTTGTATTATTTTATATTAGCATTATCTTATATCAACATTATCTTTTTTCTATGGGTATACAATTTTAATTTATTTAAATCTCCGGATTCAATAAAGTTATAAATCTTTTTAGCACATTATAATGATTTTTATTGATGTTACCCATACTATAATACGAAAATACACAAATGTAATTCAACATATATTATTGCATAAAACATAAAATGTTAACTACCTAAAATCATGTTTTCAACAACAGAAATAATTTACTAATCGCAAAAGTACAAATCTTGCAAGTGAGAACTGAAGAAACTTTAGGGAAAACTAAGTGAAAAACTCGCCAGTTTCTCTTCCAAATTTGAAGAACGGGATATCATCATTTTTCGCAAGATGATTATTGGCTTTCAGGGAGAGATTCGATGACTTCATGGTTCTTTGTTTGGTTCTTATCTCAATTTTAGCATTTTTCTATAAACAGACATCTTTCTAGCAGAAATTGCACAATAAGTTGCTTAATGATTTCACTCCACACGAGATATTAGTGTGAACTTATGCAGATGCACATTCGTTATCTTCTTGGTTCATAAGAAGCTTCTCTTCCTGCTCTAACCTTTGCAGCCATTTCAGCCCGAGATCACATCCTGCTCTTGCAGCGACTTGGAACTGCTCTTTCGCCAACTCTAACGGATCCATATCCATGTTTTCTCTTGATCTCTTGGGCGGAGGAACTCCCACCGTGTTCATCCTTGTTAGAGATTCCGGGACTTGCACACCTGCAAAATTTGTTGACATCTTTAAGCAAATAACGTTGAAAAGCAAGACACGAAACGATATTTGTTGTGTTCCTAAGATCTAGAGAGCCATGTATAACCGTCAAGGTCTGATGTAAAAGAAGCAAGGAGGGTCTGTGTCGAAAGAGGATATTACTAACCTCTAAGTAAAAGAGATCCATACGCTATAGCAGCACCGGCATGTCCCTGAAACATATGCGACTCAAAACTATGGAAACTACAAGAAGAAGCAGTAATGAAGAGGAGCGCAGAAAGAGAGAAGAATGCCTTTTGCAAGATATAAAGCTTCTTACCTTCTCTGACGCCCTATGGAAACACCATACAGCGGAATCCATATCTTGTTTCACACAGTCTCCTGTCAGATACACTATCCCTAAAAGGTAAAGGGCACCTGGATGCAGCTGCAAAGTTGCCAACTCTTAAAAGATGAGATTTTTTTCTGAAATATCCGAATAATATAATATGTTGATACAGTTCTCAGAGCTGGACTAATTTATTCTGATTTATACCTGATCAACAGCATTCTCTATATAATGAAACGCTTGCTGATCTGACTGGACATGATCATTCTGCAAGATAGATTATGATTAGTATGAAGGATGAGTGGGTGCCACTAAAGCAACAATGGTACTGAAAAAATATAAAGAGAAAGCTCTGAAGTGTCTTTATGGTTAGCAGTAATAAACAGTATAATCTCTAAGAGTTGGTAAACATTATTAACAAGTGATAAAGAAGCTTTACCTCGACTCTTAAACGACAACCTAGCTCATACTGAGCATCTGCATTACCCATGTCTGCTGCTTCGACAAGCAAAGCAGCTCCACTGTGACAACCAAAGACAAAAAGAAAAGCATTGCGGAAATGAAATAGTTCTTCCATGAAGCACAAGCAATACTACAGGTTTATAGAGAATCAAAGAGGTAGCTATTGAGTTACTTACACAGCTTTACAGGCACCAGGAACATGATACTTCAAGTGCAACTTAGAAAGCCAGAATCTAGCATGAGTGTTCAGATTATCAGCCTCGAGAGCAAGCTCAAAGTTCTCTTTAGCTCCCTGAACACCAAAGACACAAACGCACTACATTCAAACAATTTGACTAACAAGGATTCGTTAGAAAGATCAGAACTTGGAGTACCCTGAGGAGAGGGATAAGGCGTCGATCATTGAGTTCACAGTAGTCAATGACTCTATCCACTTCCTTAATCGCGCTCCATCCCTTGGCTACGTACTCCATTGCCTTCTTGTTCCTGCTGTGTATTCCTCTCTGGAACCAAAACCATAAACGTTGAACCGATACGACACAACAGAAAGCCAATTCGTATAGAAATCCAGAAGGGAAATTGATATACCCGCTGATCGAAACCGTGAATACGACGACCTAACTTCGATTCCGTCTTGGCGGCGGAAGCTTGCCGGAGAATCAGGCGACGGAGCATGATTTACCCAACTTAGGAAGAAGCAGATTCCAATTGCTCCTATACACGAGAGTCCTTGGCCTGCTGATTTGAACCGAACCTCAATTTCGGTTTCTGGTTCAGGTTCGAGTACGGTCCAATTTGGTATTTTTTTGGATAATGGTTATTGGCCGGTTCGCCTCGGCATTCGATTGGTTTCATTATTTTTTTTAAAAGCAAACAAATCATATCGATTTTAAGTTTAACTAATTTTGAACCAACCAAAATTTCGACCAGAACTAACCAAAACTGTTCAAGTTTTTAATCAATTTAATCAAATACCGAAAGCTCCGGTTAAATTGGATAGTTTTCACAAACCAGAATAATTAGCTACTGAACCAGATTTATTTTGGTTCAGTTCAACATCGGTATTCGACCACAACTAAACAAAACTATTCAAAAAATATAATTAGTTTAATCAAATTCCAAAAGCTCTGGTTAGATTCGATAATTATAACAAATAGGAATAATTAGATATTGAACCGGATATATTTTTGGTTCAGTTCATCATCGTTTTAAGCGAAAGGAATTAGGGGTTGACTTGTTTTCCCGCAAACGCAGCTTTTGCGGTTGGTAGCGGTTGTTGGCGTTTTGTAACAATCATACGAAACGCAATAAATCGCTTCAAACCTCTATAAACCTCTAAAATTCAAAAGCTGGTTCCAGCTAGCGTTTGCGGTTGCGGGCGGTTGCGGGAGGGTAAATATTTTTTTTTCAAAAAAACTATATAATAAAAAATAAAAATAATCAATTAAAATTTTAAATTAAATAATAAAATACCAAAATGTATACATTATATTGTAATTTATATTACAAAACTTTGAAGAAAAATATTTCTATAATTTTAAAATAATTTAATAGTATAATTTTATAAATATAATTTTTATATTTAGTATAATAATATGATTTTTAATATTATTATAATTATATAAAATATAAATATTGTTAATTTATTATCTAACCACTGCTGCATTTAGTAGTTAACCAGTCATAAATATCCCGCAAACGCAACAATTTTTAACCGCTTTACCAGTCGTCCAAATCTCTTAATAACACATAAAACCGCAACTGCCCGCATCCGCAAACACCCGCAGTCGCAAACGCAACCGCTGCGGTTACACCAGTCAGCCCCTTAATCTAAAACAAAGTTCATTTTTTTCACCAACTTAGACTTAGTTAAGATTCTACAAATCAATCTCGTAACTCTTCATCCATATGAACGACAAAAGATGATTGCTTTCCATGCAAGAATATTTGTCTTTAAATTTTGTGTTCAAGTATATGAATGATTTCCAAGTGATTGAAACTTCTCCTTAGAAACTTCTCCTTAGAAACTTCTCCTTAGAAACTTGATATCATCCATATAATTTGAAAAGACATGCCATTATTTTGTTGCTAAAACCAGATTCACTAATTGAGAACAATATGTTGCAAATGTGACGTGAAACTGACGTAGATTCGTCGTACATTCCATCTAAGCGGCAAATCGACTCTTAAAACCAAAGTTCTAAAAATCGATTTACACATGCCTAGGTGCCCGTCTAAGTGGAAAATATCGGTTGAAGTCGAAAGCTTTTTTTAATCCGATTTATACGACTTATAGCAGTTACTCTAAATCGGTTTAAGTTGTTCTAGATTTAAATCGATCTAAATTAGTATTGATCGGTTAAATTAAATAATAATATTAATCAAATCCAAAAAATTCAATTGATTTCTTTTGTTTTGTATTAAATTTTTTGATAATTCATCAAAATAATTTATAATTAATCTAAAAACTAACATATCTTCTATAAATATAAAATCAATTATAATTCGTTAACGCCGAACAATCCATCTAATCACTACTCGCTATTCCTCTATAGAGCGTTTAATTTGGGCTGAGAGCATCTCCAATGTTTATCCCATTTTTATTCTAAAATAGTGTAACACCAAAATGGAGTTGAGTTTTACTCCAAAGTTCCATTTTTTACTCCAAAAATATATATTCTTAAATTATTCATTTTTATTTTGATTAATAATTTTTAATAATACCTCTTACCTAGAAAATTTATCAATTAACCCAAAACTATCTTATGTTTATAAAAACTCTTTAAAATATAATTTATTTAAATAAATTATATATTATTAAAAAGTACAAGAAATCATAAAAAAATACAATACATATTTTGGTTCAATAATTATCATTATAATATTTTCCACTAATGCTAAACTAATGCATATCATAATGAAAAATGAGTTTTTTTATCTTTGATATTTCTAAAACGAGCAAGAAATTTTGAAATTAGACATTTTTTTTTTTTTTGAAATCGAACATTTTCATCTTCTGCAACTTTGATATTTAGGGGTGGAGCTTCTCTTCAAAGTTCTATTGGTGCATCGAGTTCACGCTCATCCTAAATTATCATGTTATGTAAAATTATACATTTAGTCATGATGTCATGTAACACACTTTTCTTCCAAAAACGAACAAGTCATTTCACAATGGCAAAGTGCGACTGTAGAACTCCAAATGCACATTCAACATCTTTCCTTCATGCTTCTTTTTGCGTTGCAATATATTTATTTTTTGGACTCCTTGGCTCTTGAATAGTTTGCATTATAGTCGACCATTTTGGATAAATACCATCCGCTAAATAATAACTCATATAATATTCTTTTCGTGAATAAAATAATGAGTAGGAGAGCAATACCTTGAGCAAGATTGGAAAAAGATGAGAAGATTCCAACACATTGATATCCTTATTAGTGCTTGGCATTCCGAAATATGCATGACATATCCAAAGATCATAATCTACCACAGCTTCAAGAATTATAGTTGGTAATCCACTACGACCCACATATTGTCATGCCCAACATGTAGGACAATTCTTCCACTTCTAGTGCATGCAATCTAAACTACCAAGCATTCTGGGAAACTCTCTTTTTCACCAATAGAAAAAAGTTTAGCAATATCACTTGATGTTGGTGACCATAGGTATTTTTCTGAAAATATATTGACAATGGCTCGACAAAATCTTTTCATATTTTCAATTGTTGTTGATTCTTCTATTTTTACGTATTCATCTGTGGCATATGCAGAAAGACCATATGCTAGAATTCAGAACACCGCCGTTATTTTTTGAAGAAAAGATAATCCAAGTTTACCCATTGTCTCTCTTCGTTGTATGAAGTAGTTGTCATAACTTTCAACACCATCAATAATACAAAGGAATAAAGATCACGACATACGGTATCTCCTGCGAAACATATTGTCGTTGTATTTTGGAATCTCCAGAAAAAAAATCATTAAATAGTAGAAAATGTGCGCTCTCTCGATCACGGTAGATAAAAGACTGCCCTGGATCTGGAGCACTGTAAATAACCGAGTTGTCTTGTTGGTTGAGAAGAGAGTGAATGTCTGAATTTTTGTTTGATAAAGCAAGATGTATGGCTTCTTCTTCAATGCCGATTCTATTAATAATCTCCAAATGTTCATCATCATCGGAAGAGGATGACAAACCAACAAAATTTTCTATTTAAAAAAATAAAATTCATTTTGAGAAATAATATTTAGGGGAAATTGTAAGGAGTTGTGGTGCTTTATATTATTTTTGGTGGTATTTATAGAATTTTATTTACATCATTTATAATGTTTTAAATATATTTATTTATTTTTTATTGATTTTTCATGGCATAGAAATTATTTAAAAACTTATGTTAGTGGTTGCATGACATGGAAACCAAGTGTTGTATGACATTTTTGACTGATTTTGAATAGATCTTTTGACCTTGGCATGATAAAAAATAAAATTTTGAAAAATCAACAAAAGTTAGCCAAGAGCTTTTCAATACAACAAAACGTGACATAATCCGACGAAAATTTCGACAAGTTCGTCAAAAATATCCGATGCATTTCGGACGAAATTCTGATTGTGACATCCGTCGAAATTCTCTCGGAAAATTCCGAAAAAAATCCCGAGGAAATGTATTTCCTTGGAAATTCGTGACTAAATATCGATTATTATTTGTAGTCGTTACTTGACCGTTGTAAATTATTTTAAATTCTAAAATTCATCATATTTTCTTCAAAAATTTCCAACGAATTTCTGACCAAATATATGATTATTTTATAGTATTTTTACCATTTTAAAAATTCCTAGGGAATTCTGACAAATAGTGATTTTTTTGTCGGAATTCCCTTAGAAATCCATCAGAGATGTCAGCAAGATTTCATCTATAAATACGTGCCCCTCTCATTCACTCCTCATTCTCCACAATCACTTCTCATTTACAAATGAATCCGAAAAAATCATGTCTTCTTCAAATTAATATCGTTCGCGAATGGATAAACCTCATTTGAATCTAAACATGTTTGGCAATTATGTTATTCAATATTGATTTTTTTGTAATTTCATTTTTTATAAACATCTGAATAATCAATCATACTTGTAATGCATTTGACATTTTAAAATTTATATTATAAATCATCGAGGATCAATTATTTTAGGTTTGGAAACCCCAAACATGGTTTCCTCGAGATTCCGTCGGACTGAATCAGACCAATCAAAAAGCATGCAAAGAATATGCTGTTCTCCTCAGAAATACGTCAGAATTCCAACAAAAATATCATATTCTCTCCTCGTAAATCGGTATATTGACCATTAAAGAAAATATCCAACGGATTTCCAATGGACATGAGGGATTCCGTCGGAAATCCATTGGAAATCTTCATTATACCGGGAAAATGAACCGCCAAAAGAATATTCCGACGAATATCTGATGGAATTTAATCCATCGGAAATCTCGAATATATTATACCTACTGTTTCTTCTTCTTCATTTCTCCTCTCTCTCTCTCTCTCTCTCTCTCTCTCTCGCTAAATTGATTTTGATTCTCTCCAATCTATCTCTCGATTCTCTCCGGAAAAACACCACTAAACCCCCTCAATCTCATTCCCAAATCATGTAAGTCTCATACTATGATCCTTTTAATTATTTTTCTTTAGGTTTTGGAAGACAGATTTGAGGATTTTGGGTTATAAGTGTAGAATTTTGTTAGGCTGAAGATTTTGAGAAGTTGAATGTTAGGTTTTGCTGTTAGGTTGTTGTTTAGTTAGGGATTGATTTTGATTTTGTTTGTCGTTGAAATAATTTGTTGTTTTGGTATGTTTATAAGGTTTAAATTATTTTTATTTATTTTATATAAGTATATAAATGATTTTAAATATATTTTCATATATATGAACTTTTATCATATTTATATATATAAACGATTTTAGTTATATATATAAATGATTTTTAGTTTTATATATATAATTTTTAAATTTACATATATATAAACGATTTTTAGTTTTATATATATGAATTATTATTATATTTATATATATAAATTTTTTTATTTATATATATGAGTTTTTATTATATTTTTCATAATATTTATAAACGATTTATATATGAAATGATGTTAAATTATATTTATATATATATATGATTTATAATTATATATATATGATTTTTATTTATATTTATATATATTATATTTATTTAAATTATTTAATATTATATATATATTTACGTTATTAATATATTTTTATGTTATTTACTATATATGTTTAACTTTTTATAAATTAATAATTTTGTTTATTATTTTATCAATTAATATATTTTTGATGTTATTTGTAGGTTTGGTAGTGGTAATTCTCACCACGAGTTCATAGTGGTTCGGCGAGCAACTCTCGTGGTTCGACATTCTCTGAAAACCAAAATCTCGTTCAAGTTCCTCATGCTCCTGCTCCTGCTCCAGTACCTCCCATGCCGGGTAACATGACTGTTGAAGAATTTGTTCAACAACCTGGCTGAGAGCATCTCTGTGTACTCCATCCTCAACCAGCGAGACACGCTACATGGTTAGTAATTGCTTTATATATATCATTTTGTTTTATAATACTTGTTCTTTTTTTTTGCTAGGTTCACCAAGTCGGGGAATAACACTAGCAAGAGCATCAACCGGATGATGTACTCCATGCTCAAGAAGGATATCAACTTACAGCAAAAAAAATCTCTCTCGATGACCAAAAGTTGTAGTTCCGTCAGTTTGCGGTATTTCTTTTATTAATTTTAAACTTATATTTTAAAGTTTTTTCTATAAAATTTCTACTAATTGTTTGTTTTTTGTTTTCAGTAAAAATTCACCTGGAATCCCGGGCATACGAATATAGTCTATAATGCCTTCCACCAAAAGGTCATGGAATATATGGAAAACAGATCTATGAGTGGAAGCAGTGGCTCAAGGGAAAGACACCAAATCTGTTAAAGAGATGGTGTGGCTCGAGTTGCAAGACCATTGAGGGAAGATAGAGACTCAATAGCTATCGATTACCAACTCCGGGAACCGCCAAAGCAACCATGGCAGGAAGGGCATTTTTATACACACCTTGGGTGCTTGCAGTATTTTGATTCTAGGGGGTCGACTTGTAAGTTAAGTTTTCTTATTTTTCTTTTTCATTTTGTTATTTATGTTTTTTATTAATTAATCTTCTTTTTAGACTTAACAAAATGATAGTAATGTCGTTGATGATCTGAAGTTAATGAAGGAGGCGTACACCAACAAGAAGAGGGGAGAAGTTCAAGATCTCCTTATCAGGGATGTGGTTGGCATGGTCGAATCCCAGAAAGAAGAGATCCGCGCTTCTCAGCTTATCTATGACGATGACTCTACTACATTCAATATCTTGTCCCGAGTTCGAATAAACGAAATGGTGGAGTCGATAAGATTTTGATTTTTACTAAAATTTAAATTTTACTAATTTTTCATTTCCTTTCACTTGTTAAAAGTTATCATGTTACTTTTTTTAGGATGTTCCAAAGAAGAAAGGTCATTAGGTCGGGTTGGGTCGTCAAGCCAAGTCTTCATCATTTTCTTAACAAGTGTCATATGTTGATTCCAATATTATGGAGCAATTACAGAACAATGATGACCGAATAATAGCTTTGGAGAGCATAACACTACAATTCTTGCTTAGATGGCGGATCAGAAAGCTGAAGTGGAAGAAACTAAGAGGATGAACTTTTGTGAATTATATTTCTAAACGATATTCTATGGTTTAAGTTGTATGCTTCCTTTAGATTACCCATTGTTTCTATGAATTTTTATTTTGTCATTTTGTTTGTTTTTCTTCTTTGTTTGTTGTACTATATTTCAACTAACACCTTTCTATTTCATTTTATTATGCAGTTTCAAAATGGAAGGATTATGCCTCCCAAATAGTTTGTTTGAAACTGGATTTGAGTTATCTGGTAGGAAACCGGTAAAACATTAGTTTTGGAGAGCATAACACTACAATTCATAGAAACAATGGGTAATCTAAAGGAAGCATACAACTTAAACCATAGAATATCGTTTAGAAATATAATTCACAAAAGTTCATCCTCTTAGTTTCTTCCACTTCAGCTTTCTGATCCGCCATCTAAGCAAGAATTGTAGTGTTATGCTCTCCAAAATGGAAGGATTATGCCTCCCTAAATGTTTGTTTTAAATTATGTAAAACATTAGTTATAATACATTTCCTCAATTTCACCTTTTAATTTATTATTTTAAAATAAATTCTTAAATGTATAAACAGATTTTAAAAAGAATTGTATATATTTCTGACGAAAGAAATTCCTCGGAAATTTTCTACCCATATTTTTTTGGATTTTTTTGAGGAAAAAAATAACAAAAATTTTCTGAGGAATGATTTTCTTCGGAAATTTCCGAGGAACAACGTTCGTTGGAAATTTTTGAGAAAATAATTTCTTCGGAAATATCCGTCCAACATATTCCTCGGAATTTTGCGATGAACTCGTTAGTCAGAAATTTCCAATGATATAGTTCGTCGGTAAATTCTGACAAATGACACCGTCCAAAATTTTTGACGAAATTTCACAAAATTTACCACGACATTTTTCATCGGTGTTTCGTTAGAAAATAAGTCTCTTGGAAGTAATCAGAATGCCCTCGGTATTTCTAACAGATTTTCTACGGATTTGTTTTTCCGATGAAATGAGACCGACGGTCATTTTCATCAGAATTCCGTCGGAAATGATATATTCCAACAGAATTCCGACAAAATGGCTGCTCAAATATGCCTGATTTCTTGTAGTGCTTAACCTTTGCATGACATAGAAAAAGAAATGTTTGTCTTTGCATGACATAGAAAAAGAAATGTTTGTCTTTGAATGACATATAAATCACATTTTGAAAACTAACAAATTTTATTCAGGATTGCATGGCATAGAAAATGATCTTTTAACTTTTGCATGGCATAAAAATCATTGAAAACACGCAAAAATATTCACGAAGGACTGCGTGGAAGATCTTTTGCATCTATAAATATTGGTTGTTTCTTTCACCATATGAAATATTTTAAAATATTTACACTCTACTAATAAAATGTCTCTTCGTTTTTCTTGATATTCTCAAGAAGAAGACAACTTTTATGTGAAGTTTATATGAAATTTTTTCAAGATCCAATTAAAGGTGTGTACCAGTCTTCTGATGTGTTTTGGTCTCGTGTGGAGCTTACGAAAATGGAAAGAAGAAAACTTGGTTTGAATGTACAAAAAGATCTATGCAATCTCGAATTCAAACTACTGAGAAAGCAAATACATGCATGCATCAAACAATCTGAAAATTGACATCTTAGTGGTGCTTCGAATAACGATGTTGTAACTAATACTATATAATTTATAAATTTATTATAGCTTTTCAAATTATTTATTTTTATTCTTAATGATATGCAGTTTAATAAGCCAAAATAATGTTAAGTGAAGATCCACAATTCAAAACGGATTGGAAATTTGATCATGTTTGGAATATGATTAAAATTTTTGAAAAGTTTATGGATGTTCCCCTCTCCTAATGAATATGTCATTAATTTTCTGACACAAGTATCTCCAAGTTTATCTTCATTTCTCCAAATTTAGACGATAACGACTAGATTATCAGTGAATCTTCCTCTTGACGTCCAAGTGGGTGAAAATGACAAAAATGAAAAGAAAATTTGATGATCAAACATCAGCAGTTATAAAAACTTTGAAGAAGAAATAAACAACTTTTGGAACAGTTAAAGAAGACAAGTGCAAAAAGGATGCATCATATGAAAATTCAAAAACAATATTATGCACTGAAAGAAGAAAACAAAGTATTGTTTTGTGATTTGAGTCCATACAAGATTCAAATGTCCATGCATATATTCTAGCTCAACAAGTACAAATATTATCAAAGCGAAATGCGGAATCACAAGATCAACGAGCTTCTTTTCAATCTTCATTGTTTAGGCAATACTTCACCGATCTTAGCGGATCCAAAAGTGATTTGTCGGATTATCAAATCTATTATTTTTTGTATTTTTACTTTATATTATTTATATTTTTTTTAATCTTTGTGGAATATCCTATTACTTTTCATGTGTATTATTTTAAAATATTATTTAAATAAGAAATAAGAAATATTAAAGAATTAAAGAACCATTTCATAGATAAAAAAGTTCAACTCCATAAATGAAGTAACCCTAGCTATTATTCAATTTTGGAGTTGGAAATAGAATGAGATTGATTTAGGATTTTACTCCAAAATGATGTTTGAAAGAGAAAATAGAGTAGGTTAGAGATACCCTTGAACATTGTCTAAAGCCAACTTACTTTCACCCAAATACTGACCAAAAAGAAAGTTTTGACGATACGCAAACTTTTGGAATTAATTCCTAGCACATAGGCCCAACTGCCCAAGTTAGGCCCAAAAATTCCATCTCCGACAGTATCTTTGCCGTTTCGAGCTCGTAGCCGCCCAGCATTAGTCACCCCTTCCCCCCAACTTCCGCCGGTCTGAGATTCTCCGTCGAAGATAGGATCCTCCGTTACCATTGGTCTCTGCTCTTCTGATGTATAGGAAGCTATCTTTGTTTACTAGAGCAAATTATGCTCTCTCCTCTCGCAATGAATGTCGCTCTTCCTCTGAAAGAGTGCATAAACTCCTGAGGAATCTCAGCACGGCTGTTGAAAGGTTAGGTTTTTCAAACCCTAATGAATATCGAGTCGATGATATAAACCCTAGAGCAGCGTTTAATGGAAATGAAGGAGACCGAACTGGGAGCTTCGGTGAAAGTGTTGCTGTTCAGACACAAAGTCAGAGTTGGGGTTCGAGTTCATGGCAGGACCAGTCTCGGAACCTCAATTCCAACACCACTTACTGGACAAACTCTGATTATAGAAACGGTGGATCTTCTTCTTGGCATTCAGGTAATAACAAGATTGAAGAAATGATTAAAGAGTTTGATTCATATTGCGAACAATATCTTCTCAAACGGGCTCTAGAATCTATGGAATCATTGGAGAATATGGGCCATGTCTTGGATTTAGCTAGGCTCTTACGGTTAGCACAGCTATGTGGAGAAGAACATCCTTCTCTAGAAGACAACGCTTTGCAAGAAGCCAAGGTCTCTCTTCAGGGGAAGATGAGAGCTTTGGTTTACCATTCAGATGCTAACTACTTGAAGTATTATACTGACATTGTGATTGAGGAGTTTGATGCGTTTTGCAGACAAGGAAATGTTAAAAAGGCTTTGTATACTATGGATACGTTGGCTAATTTGAGTCATGTTGTGGATTTAGCTAGGCTTATACGATTAGCAAAGCTGTGTGGGGAAGTAGAGGCTTCACAAGAAGCCAAGTTTGTTCATGGGAAGATTAGTTCCTTAGGTTGCGGTTTAGATGTGAGTTCCTATCACGTGTTGATAGAAATGTACTCCAACTGCGGGCTGATGAGTGAAGCGTTTAGTGTTTTTGAGGAAATGCCTGAGAAGAATCTGGAGACTTGGTGCATTGTAATAAGATGTTTGGCAAAGAATGGACTAGGAGAAGACGCTATTGATATGTTTACTCGGTTCAAAAACGAAGGAAACAGACCTGACGGTAGGCTGTTTAGAGGAGTGTTCTATGCATGTGGGTTGCTAGGTGATGTTGATGAGGGATTGTTGCACTTTATGTCAATGCTCAAAGACTATGGCATCACCCCTTCCATGGAGGACTATGTAAGCATCGTTGAGATGTTTGCGTTACCAGGATTATTAGATGAGGCTTTAGCATTTATTGAGAGAATGCCCACGGAGCCAAATGTTGATGTGTGGGAAACATTAATGAACCTTTCTCGAGTACATGGGGATCTAGAGCTTGGAGACCGGTGTGCTGAGATTGTTGAGGAGTTAGATCCTACAAGATTGAACCAACAGTCAAGGAACGGTTATCTTCCGGTTAAGGCATCAGATATTGAGAAAGCGATACTGAAGAAAAGATCAGGGATTCATGCTCTCCGAATCGCAACTAATAGAACGCATGAATATAAGGCAGGGGATACCAATCTACCTGAGAACGATGAACTTTTACAGCTATTGAGAAACTTAAGGACGCATATGGTAGAAAGGGGCTATGTTTGTCTCACAAAGCTTTCTTTGCATGATGTAGACGAAGAGAGTAAAGAGACTGCACTTCTTGCTCATAGCGAGAGAATAGCTTTTGCTCGTGCGCTTCTCAACAGTGCACCTCGTAACAATTTCACTATCATTAAAAACCTTCGTGTGTGTATTGATTGTCACAACGCGTTGAAGATTATGGCAGATATAGTTGGTAGAGCAGTGGTCATGCGAGATGCAAAGAGATTCCACCATCTCAAAGATGGAAAATGCAACTGCAATGACTATTGGTGATTAACGAATACACTCGAGGTATGTTCCATTGCGTTGAAAAGCTTTTCGCTCTCTTGTTTTTGTTTATCCAAGTTTTTTGTCTGCGTTCAGGATGGAAAAACGTAAAGCAACAGAGACAGACTTGCATCATAAGCAGCAACTGTCTACCATACTAGATCAATCTCAGTTTCTATCAGCTATGTTGTGAATGCTATATACTTCTTGTTCTGGATAATATTATCAACATGTTTCTGGCTTTTCATGTTGTCACTTGAGCAAATTAAAATGTAAAAGAGATACTGTTGGTTACGTTAATTCTTATGATGATGTTTACTTGTCACATTTAGACAATCCAGCTGGCTTAACTTGTTCTTATGATACTATGGACATTTATGTTGTAATAGAAATTTCAACTCCTTTTCTGAACAACCTACTAAAATTTGTAAATAGAAATAATTTAGAAAACATGATTTGTCTTGTATGATGAAACAGAAAATTGAGTGAATGTGAAAATATATAATAGATGAGAAATAGATTGTATTGAATTCATGGTAAAATATAATCAATAATGGACATCAGAATTCAGTTTGAAGTTAAAAGTAAGATA
>CAJHQQ010000962.1:0-5000 GCA_905132885.1 Moricandia moricandioides | reverse complement strand
TAGGACAATATACACCATTTAGAATATGTAAGAAAACACCTTGCTACAACAGCACCCAAGGAATCAAAAGGATCCTAATACACATCACGTTCACACCGTGTACATTCAAAAATTCATTCAACAACTCTATGAATCAAACCAACGTTCATATTATTCATTATGGCGTCTAAGGAATATTTCAGAAAGGATTAACGACCATAGTTATATCCAGAAACTGTCCAGAAACAATCTCTACAAGTTTTATTTGGCACAAGCATAGATTAAGACTAAAGGCTATATTTTTAGGAACCATCAAATCATTTGCCTTCAATGCTTTTTATTTGGAGTATTTTCTTTACTTGTAGTCATTTTTAGACGGTTAAAAAGTCATTGTATCAAGATCTATATAAAGCTCTCATATGTCTTTGTAAAAATCATTGTGTTTTGTTTTACTAAAGTTGCTTCTGAGAAAAAAAATTCTTTGTTTTATGGAAATTATTCATATAAATATTTTCTTTAAGAAACATGTTCCGTAAAACTTGCCAAAATTATTTTGCAGAAGTTTATTTCGTAGAACACTATTTTTTTTTGCTTATGAAAGATGTTCCGTAAAACTTATTGAAGTTAGTTTTGCGGAAGTTTATTTCATAACACGCTATTTAGTTTCATTATACGAAATGAGTTTCATGGAAATTGTCAAAGTTTGTCTTGCGGAAGTTTGTTCCGTACAAAATTATCAAGCTTCGTTTATGAAAGATGTTTTGTAAAACTTATTGAAGTTAGTTTTGCGGAAATTTATTTTGTAAAACACTGATTTATGTCTCTTTATGAAAGATGTTATGCATAAATCATAGAAATTAGTTTTGAAGAAGCTTTTTTTTTTAAATAGTTTTTCATTTCGTATTACGAATGATGTTCCGTAAAACTTATTGAAGTTAGTTTTTATTTCGTAAAACACTTTTTAGTGTCGATTTATGAAAAATATTCCGTAAAACTTTATTATTGTTCTTGTTAAGTCCTTTTGAGATAATTCTTCCAAATAATTCTTGTCCGTACGAAAATTGCTTTCTTAACTTTCTGGGAATAAATTCACAAAGTTTATTACGATGTATTATCGTTTAAACCGACAGATCATATGCGAACTTATTCTCTCGACATTCCTGGCTCGGTGTGTAGACAATATGTAACTCGAGTGTTTTTAGCCGTTGATGTCGTTAAGACGAATCATGACTCTAACTATCATTAGTTACTAAGACCTTGATTTGTTAGTTTTTAAAAACGCTGCGGGTGCTCTATAAGAGTTATTGTAAAATTTCATTCTAAATTGATAAAAAAAGTTATTTTTAGGTGTGCCTCCTAGGTTCACCACTAAAATAATAACCAATAAAAAAATTCAAATCATATTATATTTTTGAATTAAAAAGGTGAAAAATAATTACTAGTAGAATTGCAAAAATAAAAAATTTAACGTTGATAATATCGTTAATAAAACTCTAAAACTTAAATCCTAAACACTAAACTCTATACTTAAACACTAAATCCCAAACCCATTGATAAACACTAAATCCTTAGATAAACTCTAAACCTTTGGATAAACCCTTAACCCTTGGGTAAATATTATTAAACTCTAGGGTAAACCTACTAAATATTCCCTAGGGTATAACATTTATCCAAGAGTTTAAGATTTACCCAAAAGTTTACGGTTTATCCAAGGGTTTAGGGTTTAACCAAGGATTTAGGATTTAGAGTTTAGTGTTTAAAATTTAGAGTTTTACTAATGGTCTTAAAAACGATAAAAAATGTTTGTTTTTTTTTAGCAATTACTACTATATTTTTTTTTTCAAAAAACATACTATTTTTATTTGTTTTTAACTTTTTTTTTTTCAAAAACTTAATATGACTTGACGATTTTTAACGGCTATTATATTATCGGTAAACGTAGAGGGTTAGAATTACGTTGGAAATCTTTCTGTATACAATTATGATTTAGTCATATTTAATAGGGTAAATTGGTGTACTAACCATAAGGAGAAAAAATAAAGAAAATAACTATAAGGATGGAGATGTGACAGGTATGTATTTGGTTGGATATTTTACTCATTTATCAATTGTGTCTATTCTATTTAGTATGTGTAAATGGAATAGTTTGGTTGTCTATGAAATACAACAAGATGAGAGAGAGGGGGAGGGAGAGAGGGAGAGAGAGAGAGAGAGAGAGAGAGAGAGAGAGAGAGAGAGAGAGAGAGAGAGAGAGAGAGAGAGAGAGAGAGAGAGAGAGAGAGAGAGAGAGAGAGAGAGAGAGAGAGAGAGAGAGAGAGAGAGAGAGAGAGAAGAGAGAGAGAGAGAAGGAGAGAGAGGAGAGGGAGAGGAGAGGGAGAGGGAAGAGGGAGAGGGAGAGGGAGAGGGAGAGGGAGAGGGAGAGGGAGAGGGAGAGGGAGAGAGAGGAGAGAGGGAGAGAGGAGAGAGAGAGAGGGAGAGAGGAGAGAGAGGGAGAGAGAGAGAGAGAGAGAGAGAGAGAGAGAGAGAGAGAGAGAGAGAGAGAGAGAGAGAGAGAGAGAGAGAGAGAGAGAGAGAGAGAGAGAGAGAGAGAGAGAGAGAGAGAGAGAGAGAGAGAGGAGAGAGAGAGAGAGAGAGAGAGAGAGAGAGAGAGGGAGAGGGAAGAGAGGAGAGGTTAGAGGCGAGGGAGGGAGGGAGGGAGAGACGAGAAGAGAGGGAGGGAGGGGGAGGCGAGGGAGAGAGAGAGGAGGGAGAGGAGGGAAGAGGGAGGGGGGGTGAGAGGTGAGAGGGAGGAGGGGAGAGGGAGAGGGAGGGAGGGGGGGGTGAGAGGGAAGGGGAGAGGGAGAGGGAGGTCGGAGGAGAGGAGGGAGAAGGGCGAAGGAGAGGGAGAGAGAGAGGCAAGTAGGAGGCAAAGGGTCGGAGGAGGAAGGAGAGGAGAGAAGAGAGAGAGAGAGAGAGAGAGAGACATAGAAGGGAGGTGGTGTGAGAGAGAGAGAAAGAAATTTTTTGATAAATGTTATTCTATATACATAATATAGAATAGAAGGAGATATTATTCTTAATAATAATTTATTTATTTCTTAAAAAATATATATCCGTTTGAAATTTTTTTAAATGCAGTATAAATAAAAAAAATTATATATTTTATTTTGATATTATTTTTTGGCTAAATTAATTACTAAAGAAAATATAGATCAAATAAAATGAAAGGGGAAAAGAAGAGAAGAGAAAAAAAGAAAAAAAATGAAAAGAAAAAGAAAATCAATGGCTGAGATTTATAGGGATGGATATTATAATGTATATTTTAGCCATAAGATTGATATGGTTATATGTTGAATTATAATTTTTTTTTATGGTTATACATTGCAATTTCTGTATTTAATATTTGTCAACATTTGTTCTTCCTTTCAAAATGTACACAAAAAAAAATCACATTGACTTAACCAGGAAACAAAATCAGTGTACCGGCTACAAAACCGCCTTGTCGTAACTTAAACCAAATACATAATTAAGCTTTTGTTTTGCTCAAGACTACATGTTGGAATCTAAGATTCACTCAGTCCACATTCCAAAAGAAATCTCTTGTACTCACGCTCTACTTCGATACATGCTTCATCCACTTGATTAGTAGCTTCCTGATACGCTGAACTGACCTGCATGCACTTAGCTTCTTCAAAAACGGACGCAAAAATCTGTAAAACTAATATTACTCAGAAAAGTTGTGTATTCTGGCACCGTATCATGTCCATCAGTAGCAACGGGCTCGTTCCTTTCACTCAGTGCAGTTCTCCACCTTGCTCTTTTGGAGCTATCACGATGATGAGCTCGTGACGTTTTACTGGAGATTACTGCGTGTAGCGTTCCAATAATGCATAACATGCAGAAACCAAGAATAGGAAGCAGAGAAGAAGCGAACAAAGCACCTGTTTTAAACTAAAGAGACGCATGGTTACAGGCGGGAAAGAACAATTAAGAGTATGCAATGATAAGTTAAATTGAACTCCAACAACACAGCAAGAATGCTGAATCTGAAAGCAAACTCAAATCATTTTTGAAAGGGAGGGAGAGTGACAGTAAGGATATGTTCATACATGGGGAATACTCTGGTGATTTTGTCCTGAAACTTCCTCTGTGGTGCTCACAGTCTCACAGTATTTCTCTTGCAGGCCTAAATCAGGTAACTCCACAGTTGTCTTCTGTCAATACTCATTAAGTTTTCCAAAGACTAATGAAAGTCAGAAACTCAGATAATAAAGTCAACAAGGCAAACAAACAAAAAAAATAAAAATCCATAACTTCTACTAGTACCATCTTAGAGTCATCTATGACATAAGGAACAGCTTCATGCTTCTCTTTACAGTTGTGGTGATTTAGTTCTGAAACATCCTCTGTGATGCTAACAATCTCACCATGTTTCTCTTGCCAGCGTAATTCCTCAGTTGTGTTCTGTCAATATTCATCAACATTTCATAGGACTAGGGAAATTTAGAAACTCCCACATTCAAATAACACCACTAAACAACAAGAAACAAACTTAAAAACCCAGATCCATAGTTTCTATTAAATACCTTCTCAGAGTCATCTATGACAGAAGAAGGAACAGCATTGTCGTGCTTTTCTTTAGAGTTCAGGTTATCAAGTATACTACTAGTCTTATTTTCTTCAGGGCTTTCTACTGATATTCCATATTGCTTTAGAATCTGTCTCAAGGACTCGCTTCTGAAACGAATGGAGAGACCAATTCCATTAAGGTTTAGATGAAGATACCATCCACCACATAACTCAATAGAGAAAATAATTATATGCACAGAACAAAGTCATCACCTTTTAGCAAAACGAGCTAGCTCCTGTTTGGTCATCTGTTCCGTTCCTGACATTTGCTGACCACGGAACCTCCATTTCTACAAGTGCCAACCAGACAGAGAACTATACTTTAACTTATAAAAAATCTCGAAAAGGACAAAGGAATGAGTATATCTTAGCTTGTAATCTAAACCTCTGCAACTCGTCTAAACCGTTTATTT